>JABXJD010000111.1:1372500-1490000 GCA_013375575.1 Percina caprodes | reverse complement strand
CCATGGCAAGGCCAGTATACTGTTAACCAAGGTTTGCCTGTTTGTTGTTGTTGGAGTTAGTGTTGCCTGGGCTGTCTACAGTTTACTGTGCTTTCCACATGTACAATATGTTTAACGTTAAAACACGATGTATAAATAATATACATTTATTTTCATCCATTCAGCCCAGTTTAATATGCAACTCATTTGTATACTGTATATGTGGTAGGCAGTCTGTACTCGGTCTCCATGAAATTAAGTAATTTAGCATTAAACAAAATTACTTTTTAAAATGACTACCTAACTAAAGAAATCCAAGTCAACATAGACCAAAATGACGACAATCGACTACTAGGAGGGGGTAGCCCTACGAATCACATTTAACGTCCAATGACATGTTTTTACAGCGTTGTCTCTCCTCATCTGTCCATACCTCATGCTCCTTCTTCCTCTCTCTGCTCTGTCGTTCCCTCTGTTCTTCTTTCTCAGCCTTCACTCGTGTCAGCAGCTCTGCCATGTTGTGGTTTTTCTGCTCCGAGAGGGCAAGGGCAGCCTCTGTCATCTGAAGTCTGAACAAAAAAAAAATAAAATCACACCATGTAATCAGAGTTACTGCATGTGCTTCTGAAGGCAAGGCAAGGCAGCTTTATTTATATTTACATTTCAGCAATATGCCAATTCAAAGTTATTTACATATAACTTTTAAGAGCAGGTAAAAATATAGTACACAAAATGAACAGTTTCTTAAAGAAAGCATAAAAAAATGTCTTCAGTCTTGATTTAAAAGAACAGAGTTGCAGCAAACCCGCAGAATTCTTTTCTGAAAGCGGTGTTTGGTGTTTTAAGCCCCCAACGTCGCCTTCCAGGCAATGGACGTTGAGTTTGGGGCTGAAAACAACATTGAGCAAAGAAAGTAGACACGTCCCAGATGACCTGGCACGCTTTGTGTCAAAAGTGTGTTTTGACACAAGATTCTGGGTCTAACCCCAGAACTATTTTGAAGGAACTACTGTAGAAGGTTTCTTTAGGAGTCCAATGTTGTGTGTAGGCTTCCACCCCAGTCTAAAGCCCTGTTAAGATGATGTAAATTAGACAGGAAATAGGGTACAGTGGTGCTCAAAGTTTACATACACATGCTTAAGTTGACTAAAAAGAGGAATAAAAATCATGTTTTGGAAATTTATTTTAATACCTAAATTAAAAATGAGGTAAAATCCAAGGACACCAATTTTCTTTGTGAATGAATAACGTATTGTAAATAAATAAATGTTCTTATTTAAAATACAGGGGTCATAAGTATACATACCCTATGTTAAATTCCCATAGAGCAGGCAGATTTTTATTATTAAAGGCCAGTTATTTCCTGGATTCAGGATATTATGCATCCTGATAAAGTTCCCTTGGCCTTTAGAATTAAAATAGCCCCACATCATCACATACTCTTCACCATGCTTAGAGATAGGCATGGGATACTTTCTATAAAATCATCTCTCAATGCAAATCAAACCAGGTATTAGTCTAACTGAAATAAAACCATGCCTATCTCTAAGCATGGTGAAGAGTATGTGATGATGTGGGGCTATTTTAATTCTAAAGGCCAAGGGAACTTTATCAGGATGCATAATATCCTGAATCCAGGAAATAACTGGCCTTTAATAATAAAAATCTGCCTGCCTCTATGGGAATTTAACATAGGGGTATGTATACTTATGACCCCTGTATTTTAAATAAGAACATTTATTTATTTACAATACGTTATTCATTCACAAAGAAAATTGGTGTCCTTAAAGGTTGGATTTTACCTCATTTTTTAATTTAGGTATTAAAATAAATTTCCAAAACATGATTTTTTTATTCCTCTTTTTAGTCAACTTAAGCATGTGTATGTAAACTTTTGAGCACCACTGTAAATGCAGTTCAGTGTACCTGTCCCTTTCATTTCAAAAACACACTTTGTAAAAAAAAATAAAATAAAGATTTTGTCTCACTCTACCTAGGCCTGTAACAATGATCTAATTGTCAATAATTGTTTTTACATAATTGCGGTTCCTTTGTTTGACTGTAATTAATTGCTAACATTAGCTAAGGTCCTAAGGATTATGACTGGTAACTGTTGATTTTTTTTACATAGGCTAAATTGTTATTATACAAGTGATTATTATACACGTTCATAGCAAACAATAATGACAAGGTGGGATACAGTTGGTACCAATGTTTTACTGAAATAAAGAGGCGTTGTTTACTTCATAGGCGGTGTACCTGTGTTCTTACATGATCCTGGTCACATGACAGTGATGTCATCAAAAGATGTATCTTGGGATTCATTCAAAACGTTATGCGTTTAAAAAGGTAATCCATGAATAACTATAGTTTTGACTGAAAGAGAATCATATTGTTCATTGCAATTAATTGTGCAGCAACATTTGGAATTGTTACAGTTACAGAAAATGTGGTTTTATTTCTGTCATTCAAAGCACCGCAGTGCTTATTCTCTTGCTTGCTTGTCCAAAACACACGTCTGCAGCCGGCAGGTCAGTGTTAGCGTTGGAAGGCGCAACCTTTTTTTTTTTTTTTTAAATTAGTTTGGGAAGCCAACAGCAAAGCCTTCCTTTACTTTTAATGTTATCGAACAAAGAGAAATGTTCTCCCCTCGTCCTAAAATACATCGATACTGTGTCATTCTTACTGGAGTCCTTCACACAACTTTGGACTTGATGAAAAATAACTAAATTCTGTAACTTATATTACACACACAACACCTAGGCACAGACTGTGCACTCCTTCTTATTGTGAATAAATGAAATGCTTACTTCGCAGTGAGGGAGTTGACAGCCGACTTCCTTTCATTCAGAGCTTCCTGGAGTTGGCCTATCTGAATGGAGGTAGACCTAATCAAACAGGAAAATAGGTAAAGAGGCCATTGCCATGAGGTTATGGATACAAAATGTGATTATTTGAGGAAGATGCAGAGTAATTGTTGCACATATTACCAATATTATTAAAACAACTGTCACCTAAACGAGTTCCACATCTCCATGGGTTTATTTTCTTTCCAGTGCAAATATAAACAGTTAACGACTGATATGGAGATGTGCATCTTTGTTATAAAACTATGGTCATGGGTAATTACACCCTTCACTCACCCGTTGGAGCGTCCCATCTCCTCCTTCTGCCTATCTATGGTATTCATCAGGCTAAGGTACTAAAAGAGAGGAGGAACAACCACAGTTACCAACACAGACTTTTTCCGAAATCTGTCAAACTTACTGATAATACTTAGAATTAGGGCTGGGCGATATGGAGAAAATCAAATATCACAATATTTTTGACCAAATACCTCAATATTGATACCGCAACAATATTGTAGTGTTGACTATAGGTGCTTTCACTAAATATTTACCCAATGGGATAAATAACCATCAGTAATGTGGATATAATGACTAAGTGGGTAAAGGCAAATAATAGAACAGTCACTTTACTGTAATGCAGCCTTTAAAACCATATTACAATATGTCTCATATCACGATATTGATATAATATCAATATATTCCCCAAAGTCTTTATGCTCTCTCACCTCGCCGATTTGGTTGTTAGCTGGTTTGTTTTTCGACAGGTGCTGCCGTGGTGCTGCTCGACGCCCTGCAGTGCTGCAACTATTATTTCTATTTATAGTTATTCTATCTGTATTTTTACTATAAGTGCCACGGCGCACCATGACAACTGCTATATATATATTGTGAATTATATTTCTGTATATCTGTACATCATGCTGGGCTTTTTTGTCACCATTTTCTGACGTGTTATTGACCAAATAATCAATTATTCGAGAAAATAATTCGCAGATTAATCACCAATAAAAATAATAGTTAGTTGCAGCCCTAATCCACTCAATAGATAGAGATATTTGCATCTGGGGGAGACGACATATCCCCTGCACTCAGTGGTGTAGTCAACATGATACACAGTGCGCAGCATACCCACTAAGAAAGCTCCAGGATTTCAATATACCCTATTAAAAATGCCCACTGACCCACAACAACATACTTTCCATTACATTTTTGATGTTTTCTATATTTTCAAGTGTCATCTGTGTTTCTCATCTTGACATAGGGTAAATAAATGTATTTCCACTGTAAATTGGTGTATAAATGTGAATCAGAATACAGGAAAGGAAGTTGTTGCTCCAAACTTCCCTGGGGGAGGACACCCTGACCCCCCCCACTATGATATGCCCCCTAACATCAAAGGCAGATTCTGACCAATATACAGTACAGTATAGCTACTACAATACATTAGACTACACCACTGCCTGCATACCGCTTGTAATCTACACCTATGGAATCATTTTATTCTTTGGTGTAAGGGGGTGAGGGTTACCTGCCGCGTCTTCTCCTCCTTTAATGTCTGAATCTCCTTGCTGAGGACCTGGGTCCTGCTGCGGCTCTCTCTCAGGGTGGATTGTCTGTCGGAGTTGTGCCCTGTGATCTGCTCTGAAAGGGTTAGAGGGGCTAATAAGTGAAGAGAAAGCAAAATGAGTCCGGAGCAAAGGACAGTATGCTTGTTAACAGGTATCACCACATTCAAATCAGTCGACATTGAGTCTAAATCCTTCGTGGTCCACTTCCGGGATTGCGCCGGTGCTGCCGGATATTCCACCGGATGCATGTCTTTTCCGTTTCCTTCTGCTTTCTTTGTGTTGGAATTTTAAATACCGTAGATTTATGAGGACTAATGTTGACTGCTCCTCATATCTCTGCAGGGTAAATCCAGACAGCTAGCTAGACTTTCTGTCCAATTGGAGTTTTCTCTCGCACGACTATTTTGCAGCGGCTCTGAGCGGAGCTTAGCACCGCCCATGACCATTCTGATTGGTTTAAAGAAATGCCGCTAAACCAGAGTACTTTTTTTCTTCCTATCCTAGAATGCTAGCCAGACCCTCCTTCAGCTCACTTTGGATGAGGGTCTGGCAAAGCGAGACTAGTCTACATCTAATGGCCCTATGCCTGTAACCATATTTGGTTACATATTTAACTAAATTGAGTACTTTTTTTTTTATGTATAGAATTATTTACATTGACACAGCATCGGAGTGTGAACTCAGGGATTTTGCCCAAGGACACTTCCACATGGGACTGTTAGCTATACTTTTCTTATTTTCATTTCATGTGGTTGTTTTGTCTGAAAATGTCATATCTGTTTCTGTCATGTTTTATGTTTTGTGTGGACCCCAGGAAGAGTGGCTGATGTTCTGCATCAGCTAATGGGGATCCTATTAAAATCAAATCTACATTACAATAGTGTTAATTCTTTCCCAGTAATGAGAGGTGTAAAATTATTCAAATTGAAGCAATTGTTAGAGTAACAGTCATGGATGGCACTTATTGCAGTAAATATTACTTCATCTGAATATATCCAACAAAAATCTATCCCACCAGCAGCTCTCCTCATGGTGTATGTCTTATATACTGAAGGATGTAGTTATGATTGTGCCAAGAAAAGCCCTGTATATTGTAATATCCAGTTGAAATGAACAATATGACATCTGTTTTGATAACATCACTTGGAATCTATGCTTTTAAGCAAATAATACAATTTGCATGACTCCTACCACATTTAGTTATCTTTTAGCTTCATTTTCTGCAGTAAAGATTAGGTGATAACATTTTCTTTTCATTATTCTAGTTTGGTATAGTTTAAGATGTTTGCCAGGGTTTCCCCCACTTCTAAAATACCCTGGTGAATGTACACAGCTCACAATTTTTAATTTGTAAAAGTATAAAAACAAAAAGAGGGTATTTGTTCTTCCTTATGTTTAAAAATGTATGACAGGATGTGAATATCCAGAGTTGTATGGCACAGGCTTGAAACAATATACTGTAGTGATTCCAGTAATAAGTGGCTGTTCAGTTTAGCTGTTTCATTTTAATTCAGTGCTAAGTTGTAGTAGGTGTAGCAACAAATCTCAGAGATAGAGTTCTGAATACCCAGACCGAGTAAAACCAAAGCTATCTGAATAGAGCGATGCCTCTAGAGGGAAGTGAGAAAATAGGCTTTTTTTTTTTTCTTCTTTTGTAATTTTGATGAACCTTCCTTTTAAGGAGGTAGACAGGATGCAGCTGCATGGTTAGCTTATTACAAGCAATGAGTAATTCAATGTAGAAAAAAAACCTAGGGTAATTTGTACCGACACGCATGCTTAACCATGTACTTACCTTACTGTTAAAGAGTAAGATTCTTTTTTTAAACATAAAAACATGCACAAAATTGCGTTCGCTAAACCCACCAGACACCATGTAGATAAGCAATAATTTTAGTATGGTTAAAAAAAAGCCGTTTTGGGTTAGTCTTTCCACTTTTCCAACCATCACAACTCTAGTTTTGGTTGAAATAAACACATAGTTTACCTATTTACATGTGGAAATACGTTCTATACTAGGTTCTATACACGCTAAAAGTGTTTTTTTTTTTTTAAAATAGAGTCTGGTGGGATTAGCGCTAGTGACCTCAGAGCTGTTTCTGGTGAAACAGAAAGAGATTTTAAGGGTCTATCGGGTCTGGACCGCACACACACGCACACACAACACACACCTTACCAAGTGCTCTGAGTGTGTCACTAGGTATGTTGTTTCCTGCCATCTCCAGCTGCACTATGCTAGGGTTCTTCTGCAGAGCCTCCAACAGAGTCCTGCCACCCAGCAGACCAATGTTGTTCCACCTCAGATCTGTAAGTACAGTCAGTGAGAACAGCCAAAGTGGACCATTAGTCAGTCAAGCAAAACCAGAATACAGCAAGAACCTGTTCTTCACCCCTCCAACTCCTGTATTAGATTGATCATTCTGCATGTTTGTTAACCAAGAAAAAATCAGTACAGACTACCTCTATTTAATTAAACTAGACTTTTTTGTATAAAAGAACCTTTTTACGACCTCAAATACACATAATTTATGATCAGTTTAATTGAATGCAGAAACAATCTGTGATTATGGGTGGTGTAGTCTAACTCAACAGATGTTTATTGCCGGGATAATGCTGTCATCCAGCGCACCTCCAGTGTTGATCACCACGGAAAAATTTCTGCCACCATGGTATAAGGGCAGACGCACAACAGGGTTTCCGCTATGTACACTGTGCACCGCCGCTCCTTAAGCTGGTCATGAAAAGTCATAAAGTCGTAATTACACGACTCTGCAGCTCCGTCTGCTCTACTGAACTCAAGCGAACGGTCATTAGCTCTCTCTCCCCAAGCAACTGGAACAGTGACAGGACGTCATCACTCGCAAAGTCATGGCAACCAAGTAAACAACAGGGGGAGTACTATCAAGGGGGTAAGCCTCTCCTCTCTAAGCGCAACTTTTATGGAGCCATTTTGATGCTAATAAGCCATTACCTGCCGTTAGAATTCCATTGACTGCCATTCATTTTGGCGTCACTTTGACAGCGAATAACTTTACATCTAAAAGTGTTTAAAGACTATTTGTCCAAGAATTGCGACAATGTATAAAAGGCTCCATTACCTTATACGCTGTGCTTTTTGAAAAGGTTGGGAAGTTCGCTTTGCTGCTTGCTCCTGCCTCTGCTTGCATATTTTTGCTGATAATCTTGCTTTTCCTCTGAGAGAAACTATGAGCAACGGCTCTTGGATATTTATAAATCATTGGACTATACATTTTTGGTAGCCATAGTAGGCTATTGCCATATTTTAACATTTTTCTGCCTGAGCGTGGCCTACCAATAGCTCAAGCCTGTCCTACAGTGACTGCAGCTAAAGCTAATTAGCAGCAAGATGCCTTCTTTTTCCGTGGATGACTACTACAAACTCCTTCAGAAGATTGCACTTGGAAACCAAGGTTCACCTATTAGAAGTGAACGTGGAAGTGAACAGATCTTGTGGAAATGACACCACTTTACCATGGACCCAAAACAATGGACAAAAGCATGCTAACACACGGCTAATTAGCACCAAGAAGACTACAAAGAAACAGGAGGGCAGTGGAACGGGTAACAAATCAACAAGTGGTAGTCCTCCCTGGAACTCGGCTGGTGCGAAGCCTAAGAGTAAATCATTTTCCTGGGAAATGGGAGGACGACTAACGGGCAGGGCACAGCGCCCTGAGATCTGTGATACGACCGGCTGGCCTGCATTATCATCCCAGCAGAGCGCCTCTTCAACCCCTGTACCTAGTAGGACACAGCCGTGGACAGCTGCAAAAGGGAAAATAAGCAACAAAATGCCTCCCCAACAACTTTGTTTGCAACAAGATAACAGATATGCTCCTCTGCTGCTGGACGATGGACAGCCATCTGATGACCGGGATTGCGTCTCATCGCCACACAGCAGGGTAAGGACCAAGAGCAATTCAAAAAGTAAAAAGCTAACAACTGGGCCTCAAACCCTGATTGTGGGTGACTCTGCTGTAAAAGATTTAAAAACAGTAAAAACACCAAAATACTCTGTTTTCCCAAAGACACGGTGTCTGACTTGATCCAAAGAATCCCAGATATCATGGCAGAGCACCCAACTGTGAAGAACATTATACTGCATATAGGGTCGCATGATGTTGTAAAGCAACAGTCTGAATTGCAGAAACTGGACTTTATGGATCTGCTAAACCAAGTCAGTTCCTTAAACGCAGATGTGTTTATCAGTGGGCCTATACCACCAGTGAGAAGAGGAGCTGAGAGATTCAGCCGACTGTTGGCACTAAACAAATGGCTTTCAACTCAATGTATTGTCCATTCTCTGCAGTTCATTGACAATTTTAACATTTTCTGGGAGCGCTTACATCTTTTTAAAGCAGATGGACTTTTCCTTAACAGGCCAGGAGTAAAGCTGTTCACCTCTAACCTACTTTACTCTCTACGCTACACTGCTCCCCCCGTCAAGGACACAAGACCAGACCAATCTAAACAAGAGGAAAATAAAACAAAGTTTGGCAGTGATTCACCACAGCCCCCACCTGTGCACAGATTTGACCGTGGGAGACCAGACAGCAGAGATACGGAACCCCAACTCTCCTTTTCACCCGTCCAGCACCCCTCAAACCCCCCTACCAGCCCCGAATCCCTTGAGGAGCCATCGCTATCTCCACGCACTCTTTCCCCTCTTTCCCCTACCCACATGTTGGAGTTCACTGACCAGATGAAGCAGCTGGTAGATGTTGGAACCAAATTTACCCCCCTTCCTTCACCCATGACTCAACCCGGACAAAAGTAAAACGCCAGGCACCTCTGCCCGATAAGGACGCTTGTGTGCAAAATCCAGCAAGCAAAAACTGATATGTGCCGGGCCTAGGCTCCAGGACTAGTGACACTCATGACTTTTTCAAAGACAAGCCCGGGCCCTGTGTTTTCAATTCTTCCTCAATTTATGTTGTGATAGGCAATAGAAAAATTATGGTGAATAAGCACTTAACTGCAAACTTAGCAAATTTAGCATCCATTCCTCGTCAGCCACAGCCTGTTACAAAAATGAGAACACACTAACACTAGCTTTACTAAACATCAGGTCTTTGGCAGGAAAATCCTTTTAATTAATGATTTTATTATTAATCACAATCTAGATTTTATGTTTTTAACTGAGACCTGGTTAGACCATAATAACAGCGCTGCTGTTCTCATCGAGTCAGCTCCCCCTAACTTCAGTTTTATGAGCGAGAATAGAGTGAATAAGAAAGGAGGTGGAGTTGCCATTTTGTTTAATGACTCATTCCACTGTACGCAAATATGTTATGGAAATTTTGCTTCTTTTGAATATGTGGTTCTACAGTTGAGATCGTCCCCTCAAGCAATATTTCTAAATATCTATAGGCCACCTAAATATTGTGCAACCTTTATTGATGACTTCACTGAACTGCTGTCTATAATCTGCATTAACTTTGATTGTGTAATCATTGTGGGTGATTTTAACATTCATGTTGACAACCCCAGGACAGGGGACCAAAGAACTGTGTTGTGTTTTTGAGAACTATGGACTGACTCAGCATGTGACAGAGCCCACGCACAATAAGGGGCACACTCTGGACTTGATTGTCTCCAAGGGTCTGAATATTTCCAAGGTTGTGGTGACTGACGTTGCTCTGTCTGATCATTCCTGTGTTTTCTTTAACGGCTCTATCTCTGTGCCCAAAAGTGTCCAAACAAAGATAATCAGAAAACGGTATATCACTGAAAACACCAGTGAAAAATTTACTCAGCTTTTCTCCGCCGCACCCGCCCCCCCTGGGCTCTCAGTCACTGAGCTTGTAGATCATTTCAACTGTAAAATTACAAATGTTATTGATGCCATTGCTCCCACTAAGGTCAAAGTTGTCTCTTGTAAGAAAAGGTCTCCATGGAGAAATGTCCCACTGGTGAGAACAGAAAAAAGAGAGTGTCGAAAAGCTGAACGAAGGTGGCGAAAAACAAATCTCCTGGTCCATTATAACACCTATAAAGAGAGACTTCGCATTTATAATTTGGAACTGAGGAATGCAAGGCGGTCCTTCTTCTCTGATATTATCTCTAGAAACAATAATAATTCACGTGCTTTGTTTGCTACTGTCGATAGGTTAACAAACCCTCCAGTACCAGTAGCATCTGAACTTTTATCTTCCAAGGCCTGCAATGACTTTGCCTCCTTCTTCAAAGAAAAATTCAAAAGATTAGACAAACAGTTAGTGCCTCCATATCAAGTACAGGATGTGTGTTGTCACAGTGTTCAAGCAGAACTAGTTCCAATATGACTGAGTTTCATGCGATCAACCATAAAAACCTGGAGGACATTATACAACATCTGAAAACTTCCTCCTGTTGCCTTGATATTCTACCAACGGGTGTTTTCAAAAATGTCTTGAATTGTTTGTCTTCTGATCTTCTACAGATTGTGAACACATCTCTTCTTTCAGGAATCTTTCCACAGGCCTTGAAAACTGCAGTAATCAAGCCACTCTTAAAAAGAACAATCTAGACACATCCCTAATGAGCAACTATAGGCCAATATCAAACCTTCCGTTCTTAAGTAAAATCATTGAAAAAGCAGTTTTTCAACAACTCAATTATTTCTTGTCACTAAACAACAGCTTTGATACCTTTCAGTCGGGCTTCCGACCACACCACAGCACTGAGACGGCTCTCGTTAAGGTCTTTAATGACATCCACCTTAACACAGATAATGGCAAAATTTCAGTCTTAGTATTACTTGATCTCAGTGCTGCATTTGATACGGTCGACCACGACATATTACTAGACCGATTGGAAAACTGGGTTGGTCTTTCTGGCTCAGTACTAAACTGGTTTGAATCTTACTTACAGAATAGGGATTACTTTGTGTCAATAGGTAATTATACATCTGAGCGTACAAATATGACGTGTGGAGTTCCCCAAGGCTCCATTCTGGGGCCTCTTCTGTTTAACATCTACATGCTTCCACTGGCTCAGATTATGGAAAACAACAAAATAAGTTACCATAGTTATGCGGATGACACACAAATTTACATAACCTTATCGCCAGGACTATAGTCCAATACAAAAACTGACTAAGTGTATTGAACAAATTAACGGCTGGATGTGCCAAAACTTTCTGAAATTAAATGAGGGAAAAACTGAGGTGGTTGTTTTTGGAGCAAAAGAGGAAAGATTAAAAGTTTGCGCTCAGCTTCAAACAACAATGTTAAAAACAACAGACAAAGCCAGAAATCTTGGTGTAATCATGGACTCTGACCTGAATTTTAACAGCCATATAAAGACAATTACAAAGTCAGCCTATTATCACCTTAAGAATATATCAAGGGTTAAAGGACTTATGTGTCAACAGGATTTGGAAAAACTTGTCCATGCTTTCATCTTCAGTAGACTTGACTACTGTAACGGGTCTTTACAGGTCTCCCTAAAAAATCAATCAGACAGCTGCAGCTGATTCAGAACGCTGCTGCTCGAGTCCTCACTAAGACCAAGAAACTGGATCACATCACTCCAGTTCTGAAGTCCTTACACTGGCTTCCTGTGCCCCAAAGAATTGATTTCAAAGTTCTTTTGCTAGTTTATAAATCACTAAACGGTTTAGGGCCAAAATACATTTCTGATCTGCTAGTACACTATGACCCCCCCAGACCTCTAAGGTCATCTGGGACAGGTCTACTGTCTGTTCCTAGAGTCAGAACTAAACAGGGGGAAGCAGCGTTCAGTTTCTATGCTCCTCATATCTGGAATAAACTCCCAGAAACCTGCAGGTCTGCTGCTACTCTTAGTTCTTTTAAATCAATGCTGAAGACCTTTCTTTTCGATGTTGCCTTTCTTTAAATTATGTTCATTTCTTTCTTTTATACTGCACTGTAACTTTTATTCTTGTGTTTTATTTGTTTTTATATATATATATATATATATATATTTTTTTTTTTTTTTTTATAAACTGTTTCTTCTGTGTTTTATCGGTTTTACTTTCTTTTAACTGTTTTTGTGTAAAGCACTTTGAATTGCCCTGTTGCTGAAATGTGCTATATAAATAAAGCTGCCTTGCCTTGCCTTGCCTATACCTCATGTTATGACTCCTTAGCGACTTACATTTGTAACATTTGTTTGCTGTTTAGGTTTAATAACTAATGTTAACTAGCCTGTGCCTATGTTATCTCCTAACATACTGTATGCCTATGCTATCCGTCTCTGCTGGTTGGGAATGATTGAGATTTCTCTTGCACAGCTACCAGAAGACTTCCAACTTTCAGACAGGTTGCTCACGTCTTCAAGCTCAGTTGGAGGCTGCGCAGTAATGCTCAGCTGTCTCCGTCCAGAGCAACGGGATCTGTTGGTCTATTTTTAACTGTCTATGAGTACTACTCTCTACTAGTTCTACTAGTACTACTAATAATGTCACTCAATCTTATGCAAAGTGTCAAACATTAACGACAGAAAGAATTTAAGAGGAAACACTGCACCTCTAATGCGCCGGATGTCCCTCCTCTTTCACTATCTCCACTTTCTATTTTGCAAGGGTACTTTTACTACATCCTGGGCTCAGCGCCACCCGAGACGTTTGTAGCCAGACCATACTCGACCGTGGTCTGGCAATGTGATTACCCATTTTCAAGAAATTGCTCAGCCCTAATGACAAGCACAGCCAACTGAATTATTTCACAGTAAAATATGTGGGATCTCCCGGTACCCTTTTCAGCTGAAAAGATGTTCTGACAAAAAAACAAAAAAAAACAACCTTGTAGCAAGGACTTTGTCACTTAATTTTCAACAGATTCTCATACACTTCAGCAACAATTACATTGCTACGTTTTGGTTTTTAAGCAGAGTTTCGAGCCAAAAGCTTACTCCGTGCACTCAAGTGTTTTTAGTTTTAAGAACTAATCTCTGTTTAAACTAACACGCTTAAACTAAAATATCTCATGAACATTCTTGTAAACTGAGCATGCACAAGCCGGGGTAAACAGGAGGCAGCATGTATGCTCTGCCCGTTGCTGGTAGTTGCCATAGTAACAATAGTAGCTTAGTCTCAGAGAATGACGCGTCATGACCCAATCAGAAGGCGAAATATCGGCGTAAGTGTTGCTGTAGCGGTGAAGGGGTCATATTTGTTTTCATGGCGTCTCACCTAGCACCTGCACAGTGGTGTTGCGTTTAAGAGCCAGAGCGAGCTCAGACGCTCCGTGGTGGTTGATCTGATTGTTGCGCAGGTCCAGCTGTGTCAGCACGCTGTTGGACGCCAAACCATCACAAAAGAGCGAGAAGGCTTCGTCCCACACTCCCAAAGCGTTCCACTCCAACACCAGCCTGCAAACAGCATTCACAGGAAGTAAGCATTATGTTCATGGGGACATCCGTCTCTGTTGCAGCAGTGCAGTAGTAGTCAACTTTGTTAAGTATATATTTTTCATTGTCCAAGCTGTGAGCCACTAGCATGAAAGCATTTTGAAAGACATATATCACTTATAACAAGTCAGGGGTGCCCAACAGTTAGTACTGCTATGCCCTGCTACGCCATGAACTACTGCAACGACTATTTTTAGTTACGGTTCCATTATCTTTATTGTGACTATTATTTCCACTATGCATTACACATATTATTATTCATATTATTTAATCAGGACAGTTCTTGACTTTGGCTTGGATGTTTAACAAAGTAATCCTAACTCAAGGTACCCTTATTAGCTCATTCTTGAGCTTTTGACCACATCTCAGGCATTTCATCAGTGAATGGAATTTGTTCAGTTGTCATGTAGAGGTTCCAAACGCAGGTCATGTTATTATAACAATTGAGAAAACTAAACCTGCTGATGAAGACCATGAGACGTAGAGGACAGCACTGGAGACACCTAGTACGTAGATTTTTGCCAGAATTAATATTATTTATTTGACATTTTATGAAACAAAAATTGTGATGCACATTAAAATGACCCCATAAAGCTGCATCAGGTGCAATTATGACAGTTGTTTCACGCTTTAAAAATACTGTACATGTCTGGTGTTCAGCAACAGACAATATATTCTTACATGAAGAGACTTGTTCTCACCTACGCAGAGTCTTGTTACGTGCCAACAGCTTTCCCAACACCTCAGCCCCTGTCGATCTCAGGTTATTTCCCTGTGAACAATATTTTGCATCAACAGACTATCCAAACACTTAAAATCAGTTAGGGTCTGAGAGTGTAGACTGTCTAATTTGGCACGTGTTACCTTCAGATCCAGGACTTTTACAGTTGTGTTGCCAAACAGTCCAGTCAGAAGTACTTTGGCACCTGAGAGTCACACACAAGCATAAAAGCACACACTTTCATACATGATGTTAACTTATTGTCATGAAATCCCATGGCCAGACAAACCAACAATGATTATTACTGTCTGCCATAGAGCTCCATTGTTGTCCAAAAACTATTAAAAAACACATCAATGAGCCACACTTTTGCACTGGTGATATGTTCCAATTTGAATTAATACGCCACTGAAAATAGTCCCAGACATTTGCACAGTTTCCTCCTGTTTGAGTAGTGTTTGAAAACTACAGTGGCCAGCTGTTTTAGCCTTTTTATAAAAATGAAACTCTATTTGTAATTTTCTTTATAAGATCCAATGGGTTTGGGGCTGTGAGAAACAGACTGGGTAGGGAAATCAGATAGACTTGAAAGACAGCCTAACACATTGTTGGTTTTGGTCTTGGAATTTGATTTAATGATAATTAAAAAAACTTGTTCTTGCTTTTTTTTTTAAAGTCAGTCTAATTAAAATGCATTGGATAAGTTTGCAGACTCAAGCAGGTTTCAGTGAACGGTCGCAAGCAGTAGTATTAACAACTGCATTGCAAAGACTTATCAAAGTAACCCAGAGTATATGTGCATACCACAGCATCAGTGACAGTTATCCATATGGAAAATGCAAATTTATTTACAAGCATGTGTTTGCATTTATATATGCATGCTGACTCTTGCTCTTATAGCATGCAACTTAAATGTAAATGTAAATTAACTGTTTTTATATAGCGTTTTTCTAGTCTTACCGACTAGTCAAAGCACTTTTATATAGTACAGGAACCATTTACCAACATTCATACACTGTGGCCGAGGCTGCCGTACATGGTGCCACCTGCTCATCAGATTCACACACACATTTACACACCGATGCACAGCATCGGGGGCAACTCGGGATTCAGTGTCTTGCCCAAGGACACTTGGACATGGGACTTAAGGGCCAGGGATCGCACCACCGATTGGCAGATACTGAGCCACATCCGCAACTTACAATTTAATAAACCAAACCACATACAGGCTGTGTGTCAATCTCAAGACTTACACAATACACACCTTCCTCGCTGAGCATGCAGTCACTGAGCACCACCTCTGTAAAGCCGGTATCATTTTGGAAGGCCGTGGCCAGCACAGAGCAGGTATCTGCAGACAGGCTGTGTCCACTCAGGTCCAGTCTGGAGCCCTGAGCAGCCCTGCTCTCCTGGAGCTGAGCCACAACACTCTCCTGAGGCTCCACACCGCCCTCCTTACACAGACGCAGGTACGCCTGCCTGAAATCCTCCATTGTGCATCACCTGTCTCTCCTTATCATCTGAGACGAACAATGCTGTCTTCAAGTCTTCCTTCTTTCCTCTGAGACTTGTCCTGTTGACTGGAGAAGAAAAGACTAGTGATAATATGATTACATGATTATTGGATCAGTGGAAATAATTATTTGCGTTTTTGAAGCTTTTTCCAACATTTGTCACTTTTTTTCAACGTTCTTTGGTCATAGTTCTGATATAGAATTCTTTTGTAAACGCGTCAAATTTGACCCCGAGGACAACAGGAGGGTTAAAGACATTGACAGGCACTGACAGTGTCCCGAGTCCCTGTGATGGACAGTAACGTTAAGGCTAATAATTTAGTGATGCCCAACCCACAAGTACAGATTCCAACAACTGGAATTGACCTGGGCAACCAAGCATCAAAGGAGGAGGAGTTTAGGATAAGGAAAATCGAACTTTAAGAACTGATTTGCCTGTTATGTTAGCTGTTATGTTAAGTGCTTTTGCCAACTAGCGAGCTAGCTAGCTAGCTAGTTGGCAAAAGCACTACATGTAATAAAATAAACGCTGCTTGGTGGACTCCTGTTTGCCGAATCAAAATATGGCTTCTTTTAATTTAGAAAAGGTATTGCGTTTTATAATACAAGATATTCATATTGGTAATAAGCGAGCAACACTTGTTTTGCCAATTTTTGAATAGGAGTGTCGCGTAATATTGTGTACGCGGGTAAAAGCTCCGTTCAAGGATATCAAATGGTTCTCCAACGTGTACATTACGTAAGTATTTGGGTTTTCCTAGGAATATACGAACTGTCTCTTGACACAAAAAAACACAAACCTCAACGACTGACTTCACAATTCAAATTCTTCGTAGCGGTTATTGTTGTTATAGACAGCTGACAGGCAAACGAAGCCAACCGACAAAGTAACTAGGAAGTGTATATCGGCGCAAGGCATCTTGGTCAGCGTAGTTTTTTTCAAGCGTTCACCCATCGACCCTCCAACAATGAAAACGGCACTTCGTCAACCTTAATCAGTCAAAAATACAAACTCAAAAGTTAAAGGGGCACAAATTGTATTAATGCTATTTTTATGACGTATACCGGTAGCATATATTGTGACTTGTTGGAGCCAAAATGAGAAATAATGAGTAACTTATTGAACCAGCAGATGGCGAAATACAAAATCAAACAGTTCGCTTGTTGAAAACTGACCAAATAATAGAAGAAGAAAAATATTGGCAGATGTAGAAGAAGAATGAAACAAGCATGGCAGGAAATATAACTAACACTGCGGCTCCGATTACTAGTTCTCTATCTAAACTACAGTCTTTAAATGGATTGTTTGCGATATATAAGAAACAAGGACCGACATCTGCAGACGTGTTGAATACACTCAAAGAAGTTTTACTCAAGGGTAATTCGACAGGGGCTGGGATCATGTGTCTGTTGTCATTTGTTGAAGCTAACAGTGTTTTGTGTCTCTCATCTTTTAGAAGCTGGTGTACAAAACCCAAACCCACGAAAGAGGAGGAAGCAGAGCCTGAAGATGGGCCACGGAGGGACGCTGGACAGTGCTGCCAGTGGGGTGTTGGGTAAGCGGCTTGTTGGTCCACGTGTGACTGTTGTCATTTGTGTCTTAGCTGGGTTGATGTGGAGCAGATATTACACGATGCAGACCATACAGGCGATGTACCTTGTTATAGCGTATTTCTCCAAGGGCTGGGTATGGTTATTAATTACTACTAGACCTGCAACGGTTTATCGATCGCCAACGATTTTCATTATCGATTTGTCAGTTTGAGTCATTTTTTTAAGACAAAAAAAAATTGATTCCAGCATGTTAAATGTGAATATGTTCTAGTTTCTTCTATCCTCTGTGACAGTAAACTGAATATTTTTGAGTTTTGGACAAAACAAGACATTTTTGTGTGTGTGTGTTTGTGTGTGTTTGAAAATTGTAACTCAGTATTATGTAATATATGAATTAGAGCCCGACCGATAAAGTATTTTTAAGACCGATACGAATATTTGGTTATTTAAAAATCCGATATGTCGGCCAATATACTGTATAATTAAACAATAATCCAGAAACTTGTTATAAAACAGTTTTCCCTAACATTAGTTATTTGTAGTTATTTCTCTCACTATAATAATAATAATAATAATAATAATAATAATAATAATAATAATATGATAATAATTTGTTTTATTGTCACAACAGAACAGAGGAACATCAAAATATATCAAAGTTCTGATAAACAAAACGACAAAAAAAACACATTAACAAAATAAAATCAGTGTTGCCAACAGGGACGTTGTAGAGCGTCCTCTGGTGGACAGACCATGCAACGCCATCACCAACGGGGACGTTGTAGAGCGTCCTCTGGTGGACAGACTATGTAACGCCATCACTAAAAGGGACGTTGTAGAGGGTCCTCTGGTGGACCGACTATGCAACGCCATCACTAACAGGGACGTTGTAGAGCGTCCTCTGGTGGACAGACTATGCAACGCCATCACTAACAGGGACGTTGTAGAGCGTCCTCTGGTGGACAGACTATGCAACGCCATCACTAACAGGGACATTGTAGAGCGTCCTCTGGTGGACAGACTATGCAGCGCCATCACTAACAGGGACGTTGTAGAGCGTCCTCTGGACAGACTATGCAACGCAAACACTCATAACATGGTTGACCGTTCAATTTTATTTTGTAAATATTCATTTATCTGAATAATTTGTCATTATAAATGATTCTGATGAATGAATATTTAAAAAAATAATCTTTTCCCCCATGCGTCACTTTGTGACAAGTAGCATACAAGATGCTAACGAGAGACTTCTGTAATGTCAATACAGTAAATTTGTTCACTGCTGGCTACAAGCTAGCAATCAAACACAACAAAGGCTGTCAGTTGAATGGTGCTTTCAGCTAACGTTAGTCATCAATCATAGATAGCTACAATGTTTTTGAAATGACTACTAGCTTAGCTACAAGCTAGTAACCAAACACAACAAAAGCTATCAGTTGAATGGTGTTTTGAGCTAACGTTAGCAATCAGTCATAGCTAGCTAAAACGTTTTTGAAATGACTACTAGCTTACCTGCAAGCTAGCAATCAAACACAAAAGCTGTCACTGAAATGGTGTTGTGAGCTAACGTTAGCTATCAAACAATCATAGATATAAATGTTTTTGAAATTATTTCAATCTGCTGTTATTGTTTGTAATGAGAAAAGTTTATTATATCATGGATTTTTGCAAATTTCAGTATGACAGTTATGTCGTAAACCGTTTAAATCTGAACATGCTCAACCCAAATCTGCACTGACAGTGGTATTATATATTATCAATATTTGGATCGATCCGCCCACCACTAGTTGACACTATTGTAGCTTGTGGGTATCTTTGTGAACTGCAAACTTGTTGCGAAATACCGACATCTGCATTCATGTGTTATGGGAATTTTATTTTACACTGTGAAAAGCCCGGTCTCGGGAGACAACACGGGGTCATAAATGTCAAACAAGCACTAGAGGCCCAGGCTGTGCACCAAAATACAACAAACCACTCCAGCCAATCACCGACGAGATGGTTTTGGGAGGGTGGAAATTAGTGACAGTCAGTTAGGCATGACGGTTACAGAAACATGGGGGGTTTGTGATGTTGCTTGTTGTGATTGGCTGAACTGATCTTTAGACCTGCAACAATTGGTCTATCAATTGATTTAGTCGATCGACAGAAAATAAATTGGCAATTAGTTTGGTAACCTAATAGTTTTCAAGCAGAATGGCAAAACATGACTGATTGCACCTTTTTAAAATGTATTTCGCTTATTTTCAAAGTCTTCTATGACAGTAATCTGGATACATATTTGGGTTTTGGGCAGTTTGTCAGACAAACCAAGACATTAAAGACATCACCTTGGTCTCTTGGACCTTATGGTGGACATTTTCCACTATTTACTTTGCTGACATTTTATAGACCGTTAAAAATAATTCTAAGTTGCAGCCCTACCCAAATTTGGACAATACCTTGACCCTATGCCAGCATGGATAAAATTGTAAGAAAATAAGAAAATAAGTCCAAGGGCCACTACTATTGAGGCTGTAAAGTAAGCAGAATCATCGGTATGTTGTGTGGTCTGGGTTAGGTGTCATGAACATTGTCACCTCTAGGTGATGCTAGCAGGGCTTTGCTTACATTGTCTCTTTGTCTTTCAGTTGTTGGTGTTGGGAATGGCACAAAGATGCTCAGTACAATGTTGGCTGGTTCTAAGGTGAGTTTGTTTGTACTTATGTTAACAAATTAAATTGATATGTACAGCAAAGCTGTAAAAAGCTAGGCCTATATTAACAAAACTGTTCTGCTTCAACAGAACAGTTTTATTTATTATTATACCATACAAAACAATTAGACTTGAGCATCTGTAGATTAGTTGGGAACTAAACATGCATTTGATAAAAGCTGTGAGCAACAATATGTCATTGTAGTGTAGTCAGGGAAAACAATAGAGAGAGAAATACAAGTTATAGAAGTAGGATTTTCCTATGTCAAAGTTGGAAACACGTGGTAAATTAAACAATTCATGCACAAAATATATAAACAAACCTTCAAAATGAAGACATACAGTAGGTAGCTCAGGCACACCACAGTGTCATGTAGGGGATGAGAGGTGTTGTCCATGATAGATGTCAGCTTAACATCCTTCTCTCCCCCACTTTCTCTACGGGGTCCAGAGGACAGTCCAGGACAGAGCTCGCTCTCCTGATCAGTCTATTGAGTCTGCTCCTGTCCTGGTCCGAGCTGCCCCCCCCTCCAGCAGACCACAGCATAAAGGATGGCAGAGGCCACCACAGAGTCATAAAAAGTCCTGAGGAGAGTCCTGCACACTCCCAAAGACCTGAGTCTCCTCAGCAGATGGAGGCGACTCTGGCCCTTCTTATAGAGTGCATGGGAGTCCAGTTCAGTTTATTGTTTAGGTGAACACCCAGGAATCTGTAGCTCTCCACAACCTCAATGTCTGATACCTGGATGCTCACCGGTGAGAAGTGGGATGTCGACAATCATCTCCTTTGTCTTGCTGGTGTTGAGCTGAAGCTAGTTGAGCTCACTCCAGCTGACAAAGTCCCTGATAACAGACCTGTATTCCAGATCGGTCCCCTCAGAAACGCATCCAACAACGGCTGTGTCATCGGAGAACTTCTGGATGTGGCAGTGGGTGGTGTTGTGTGTGAAGTCTGAGGTATAGAGGGTGAAAAGGAAGGGGGCGAGCACCGTACCCTGAGGGGCACCCAAGCTGCAGTGCACCACGTCAGACACACAGTGATGGAGCCTCACATACTGTGGTCTGTTGGTGAGATAGTCCGTAGTCCATGCAGCTAGGTGTTGGGCCACTTTCAGTGTCAGTTTTGGGCTGGTTAAAGTTAACTTAGAGGTCGCCCAAAGACGAGCGCTAAAGTTAGCTAAATGTCAGCTACCGTAGCTAGGCTGAGAGAAACAGACTTACTTTCTGAATGGGAGCTCCAGGTGAAGTTGTGAAAGACTAGAAAACTTATAGGCGTTTACTGCCCCCGTCAGGTCTGGAAGCGGCATCGTCGCCGTTGTGTAATTTTAGAATCTAAAGGTATCGGTTGTTGTGACATCCCCAACTCCGAGCTTAAGATCCAACATGGCTGCTCCGTGCATTAACAGTTGCGAAAGCTGTAGTAACATACCGTCTATCTGTATCTCACTTAATCAGTCGTACACATCTATCTGTGGACTTGTTATTACGCCATTTGTATGCACAAAAAACAGTGGAATCAACTGGCAATGCTAACAATGGCTAACCTGGCTAGAGCTAATGAAAATATATAGATCTGACTTGTAAATGGAACGCATTCATATTTCCAAGGAAAGTGGAGCGTTTCATCAGAGTGGTATTTTATTTTAAATGTGTATGTAAATAATCTATGACACATTTTATTCAATCCAATTTTATTGCACAGGTACTGTGTACTTGTGTATAATGACAATAAAGGCATTATATTCTATTTTATATGCCTCTTATTGGGAAAATGATATAAAAAAACTCCATTGACAAATGATTAAAAAGCCATGAAATGGACTTCATTTTGAAATTGGCAGACAGTGTGCAAAATGTACTGCATGTGGCGTCTGCTGATGTGCAGGTTACCGCCCCCATATATATTAAATGATAAATTCATATTTAAAAAATGAAAATGGACTGTCAACCATGTTATGAGCGTTGGCACCACCAGTTTGTCCACCAGAGGACGCTCTACAATGTCCCTGTTGGCAACGCAGATTTTTTTATTTTTTTTTTGTTAATGTGTTCTTGTTGTTTTATTCATCAGAATTGATGTTTTTTTTTTGTTCACAGGACTTTAAGTTTCATATCTTAAGTTTGTATTTTATACCTTTTTATTTATCAGAACTTTAATATATTACATGTTCCTCTGTTCTGTTGAGACTATAAAACAAATTATTATCATTCTAGTGAGAACACATAAATAACTAATGTTAGGGAAAATCTGTTTATGTTTTGTTACGCGTTTCTGGATTTTTTTTTTTTTTATTTTAAGTATATATCGGCACATGTGATTTTTAAATAACAACAATGTCAAACTTGGCACTGCACTAACTTGTGCCCGTAGCAGAAGCCCGTTCCTGTCAAGTTTGAAATCCATCGGACTGCATGAATATTTCCAGATTCCAACAGTTCCGTATAAGTGGTCGTTTATACGCTGACAACTGGTGATGTATACCGTTTGTTTTTCAGAAATATGTTGCTGTTGGGGAACTGGGGAAAGCAACAGATAGTCTCGATGCCACTGGCAGTGTGATTCTGGAAAAAGACTTTGGTAAATATTGAAGTAGGAATGTCGTAATTTCATCCAAACGGCATGCCTCTTTTCCTGCTGTTGTTTTGATTTTTTTTGCCCACAGAACACATAACCAGGTTGGACATTGAGGAGAAACTGAAAGCTTTCACTGGTGACATAATGCAAGTTCCTCCACTGTGAGTAAAGCCTTCTGTCTGAGAAAACACCATCACCGTCACATCTGTGCATGTGGAAGTACACTGGTTTAATTTGCACACCTAATGGGCAGATAGGTGTGTGTGCGTGCGTGTGTGTGTGTGTTTACCTGCCTGGCTTGACACATTCGCTCGCAGAAATAGGGGAGAGGGCAAAACAATCTCTGCAGCGGGCAGGCCAGCGCCACCCCTCTGCTGGTATTAACGGACAGATTGGATAACATGGGCGCCGAAATAAAAATCGCTCCGCTTTAAGGTGCTTTGCAGCTATTGCACCGTTTCGACGCCCGGTGTGTTTCGGCTCTAATTCTGTTCTTTTTTTTTTTTAATTCCACGGTGTTGTAGTTCTTTCTTTCGCTAGTCCATGTATAATTTACGGTATTAGGACTACAAATGAGAACAACATGATACTCATATTGTTGCCAATCAGCTTTTATGTTATGACGCGTGTCTCTTTTTCAGATTGTACCACAGACATAAAACGGATTTTATACTTATGGAGTAAATCAAGTATCACAATATTTTTGACGATTGTAGTGTTGACTATTGGTGCTTTCATAAAATAGTCACACAATGAGATTTTTGATAAATAATCATCAGTAATGTGGATATAATGACTAAGTGGGTAAAGGCAAATAATGGAAGAGTCTGGTAAGTTCAGAAAATGACATCACTTTATTGTAATGCAGCCTTTAAAACGAGGAAAAGACAACACTTACACTGACAATATCCAAAATCTAAGACGATATCTAGTCTCATATCACGATATCGATATAATATCGACATAATCGCCCAGCTCTAACTTCAGCTATGGGGATGTGCAAGTTAAGCGATTTTTGGCTTGAACAAAAACTGAATTTAGGGCTTAGTTGATGAATCTTAAATGTCATTTATAAAAGTCTTCAAAATGTCTTAAAAAGTCTTAAATTTGACTTGGTGAAACCTGCAGAAACCCTGTGTATCCCTACCGGTACAACTGAATTAGTTGACGGTGGTATCATAAACTCCTAATCACAGGTCGATTTATACCAAATAGTACCAATCCTAGTTTTCCTAACCACAGACTGTTATGGTTGACAGCTAAAGTTAGCTAAATTAGCATAGTCACAATTCTACAGCCCCATTTAAGTTTAAACTATACGCGATGTTGCTCGATGCGTCCAGTTTTGGGTCAATGCGCTGACAAGCAAAAGCCCCCACTGTCTAGGTCCTGATCACTGTTTAGAAAAGTCTTATATTATATGCAACTCACAAACTGCAAGAATCTGTCTCATAGTCATTTATTTGCACTGTGCGTCGCTCACGTAGAAAAAGTTCAGGACAAGTTAAATGTTTCTGTCTCCCCCATGAGGAATTCTAATGTAAAGTAATGACGACAAAACTGTCGGCGCGTCCACATGATACAGGCCCTTCCGTGATTGTGTGTGTGCGCACGCGCACACACACAATCACGGAAGGGCACACACACAGTTGCTAGTAGCCAAGGAGGACATGTAGGGTTTAAAATAACAAAAAAACAAAAAACATGGACTCTTCAGAATAAGTCATTATCGTCACTTGAGTGTCTGCGGGCGAAAGTCACCATTCATTCGTCTGAACATAGGCATACTGACAAATCCAGAGAGTTGTGTGGAGCTGATAGTCTTAATTATCTTTGTAGCAACATTTGTAGCAACGGCTTGAATGTAACGGACCTTCATTAATATCAAAAAGTTACGCTCTAACTCCTAATTTCCACCGGGTGCGGAACGGCGGCGGGATCATTAGGTTTCCATTAAAGTCCATGTGTGTATTTCCACTGACTGTTGAGCGGCTGCGTCCCGACTCCGTCCCAGCTCCGGCGGTCCCTAGACCCCTGGAGCAGATACGCAGAGCTTCTATTTTTGTCGGATGCCGGAGAGCTCCGCAGCAATTCAGTAGGGCTGTCCCCTCTTAGTCGATTAGTCGAGCAATCTGTGGTTGTGTTATTAGTCAACTAAGGTTTCTTTAGTTAAGTAATCTTTATGCTTATTCATGCTTAATTACTAATTTCCAAGA
This sequence comes from Percina caprodes, assembly GCA_013375575.1. Taxonomy (NCBI): domain Eukaryota; kingdom Metazoa; phylum Chordata; class Actinopteri; order Perciformes; family Percidae; genus Percina; species Percina caprodes. The sequence goes on along the minus strand of JABXJD010000111.1, from coordinate 1,464,954 downwards.
AACTTATGAGCACATTTCTGATGAACACAAGATTTAAAGTGGTGCTTTTCCAGGATTAATTGTGTAGAAACTCAGTTTTACTTTTATATTGTGCTTTTCTAGTCTCAACCACCTCTCAAAGCGCACAACTCTGTCGATTGAATCAACTAATCAATTAGTCGACAAAATCACGTAGGTGTTAGTCAACTAAGAATTTCTTTAGCCTACAATTCAGGAACAAATTTCCCTGCACTCCACCTTGAAAACACAGCACAGTGTTGTTCCCTCTCTACTCCTGTGGATGGAAACAAACTGGTGGTGGTTTTAGGGTTCTATTCTACGTGAATTTGCGAGATCTCGTGGGTCCTCGTGACTTCAGCTGTCAGTCATGGCCAAAATCCGGACCTGGTAGGTGTTGACGGACGGCGGGGCACGGAGCCGATCCGCAGATGTTATGCACCCGGTGGAAATTAGGAGTAAAGTTGCAACAATGAGGGAAAGGGGGAATGTTTCCGCCTAACAGTATCTCTCTGTGATATGAAATGGATGAATGGAGGTCATGTATAAACTCTGTTCTGGGTGCAGCTTATCTGTTAAATTAAATAGGACGGGCATCTTCAGTGCGCTGTGCTTACTGGTTTTCCATCATTTCAGCTACTCTGCACTGAAAAAGGACGGCCAGCGCCTGTCTGTCCTGCTGAAGAAAGGTCACCAGGTTGAGGCCAAACCAGCCAGACCGGTCACCGTGTACAACCTGACCCTGCAAGAGTTCAAGCCTCCTCTCTTCACTCTTGGTTAGCACACACTGCGGAATGCCGGATTTCTTTCTTTCTTTGCGTAATAATGACTTTCTGACATTTCAAAATAGCATTTTTGCGGTTTCAGTTTAGTTCAATCACACATTCAAACAAACCGCTGAAATGGTTTTATTCCCACAACAGATATCGAGTGCGGTGGTGGATTTTATGTCAGAAGCTTGGTGGATGACCTGGGAAAAGGTGAGATAAGAATTCATTTTGTCATCAGTATCAGTGGTGGAATTTAACTAAGTACATTTCCTAAGTACTAGGAAATGGGTTAGGGTTAGGGTTAACCTAAAGTTAATGAAAAAACTATGACTTGAGTCATACCTTTTCATGCCACTTTCTACTTCTACTCCGCTACATTTAAATGAGAAATATTGGACTTTTTACTCCACTACATTCATCTGACAGCTTTAGTTGGTTTTGATTTTTTTTTTAATCACACAAAACACACGTAGTTTATGTAGTCCTACAAGTCCAGTTAAAATGATAAGAAGACACTGTAGATTACTGAGTTAGCGTTACCAGGAGGTTATATAGTGACAATGAATATGTTGCTCAGACAGAAAATCATTCATTTACAATAAGAGAATACATTATAGACGCTTTGTTGACATGGTGCTCTATGGATGCTTTTAAATAGACCTTAGTGGTCCCTAATACCGTATCTGAAGTCCCTTTTTATATAGACCTTAGTGGTCCCTAATACTGTATCTGAAGTCTCTTTTATATAGGCCTTAGTGGTCCCCTAATACTGTATCTGAAGTCTCTTTTATATAGACCTTAGTGGTCCCGTAATACTGTATCTGAAGTCTCTTTTATATAGACCTTAGTGGTCCCGTAATACTGTATCTGAAGTCTCTTTTATATAGGCCTTAGTGGTCCCCTAATACTGTATCTGAAGTCTCTTTTATATAGACCTTAGTGGTCCCGTAATACTGTATCTGAAGTCTCTTTTATATAGACCTTAGTGGTCCCCTAATACTGTATCTGAAGTCCCTTTTTATATAGACCTTAGTGGTCCCTAATACTGTATCTGAAGTCTCTTTTATATAGACCTTAGTGGTCCCGTAATACTGTATCTGAAGTCTCTTTTATATAGACCTTAGTGGTCCCCTAATACTGTATCTGAAGTCTCTTTTATATAGACCTTAGTGGTCCCCTAATACTGTATCTGAAGTCTCTTTTTATATAGACCTTAGTGGTCCCGTAATACTGTATCTGAAGTCTCTTTTATATACCCTTAGTGGTCCCCTAATACTGTATCTGAAGTCTCTTTTATATAGACCTTAGTGGTCCCCTAATACTGTATCTTAAGTCTCTTTTATATAGGCCTTAGTGGTCCCCTAATACTGTATCTGAAGTCTCCAAAATTCAGCCTTGGTGCAGAATTACAGCCACTAGAGCCAGTCCCACAATGAGCTTTCCTTAGTATGTGCCGTTTCTGAGTCTGTACCGTTTGAGGAGGAGAGAGGGGGGGTCAATGTGGAGTCTGGGGGTGTGGCCTTGACCAACTGCCACTTTGCTCATTTGAAAGCCATTATGTCTCTCTCTCATGGGTAGGCCAAATTCTCTGGGTGGGCAAAGCAGAGTATAGGGTAGGTAACCTTGCCCCTTATGACGTCATAAGGGGCAAGATTCCAGCTTGGCTCATCTGAGTTTTCATTTTCTCAAAGGCAGAGCAGGATACCCAGGGTTCGGTTTACACCTGTCACCATTTCAGCAACTGGGGGGGCCATAGGCAGGCTGGGGGAACTCATGTTAATGTTAAAAATAAACTCATAAAGTGACATTTTCATGCCATGGGACCTTTTAAGTAAAGGATATGAATACTTCTACCACTGATCAGCATGTTGATGGAAAAGTTAATAAAGTGAACTAACCCATTCAGAAATCCACCCTGCTCCCCCATCCCATGAAGATAACCAGTGCCCGTGTTCTGCAGCGCTGTCGTCATGTGCCCATGTGAAGGACCTGATCCGGACCAAGCAGGGTCAGTTCACCCTGGAGGAGCACGCCCTACCCGAAGAGCAGTGGACACTGGAACACATCCTGCGCTCTCTGCAGCCCTGCTCCGACTCGGAGCTTCCGGGCGCCGACACCTGAGGAACACCCGACACCTGAACAGGAACTTTCTGTCTGTTATGGTTAGTCTTGACTCACCTGCTTGGCTTTTCCAGCGCGGAGAACATCCTGTCTAGGCGTGCCAATTTCTCCAGGGTGTTTTTAAGGTCGTGTTGATGAAGTGTGACCAATCAAGATGCGTGTCCAAACACACTCTTGTTTAAGGAACTAAATGAACCAGTGTGATTATATACTGTAGTCATGATTTCTAGGCCACATTCTGGTGGTTTCTGGCTTGTCTCTGTCTCACCTATTAACAATTTAGGTAATTTTGTGAATAATTCTGTGTTAAGGAACAGCCTCACTCCATCCTCCATCCAGCCTTGGCCTTCACCTGTTCATAGCCTCCCTTTGTATTACAGAGCTGGATGATACACACATTTACACTATCTGACAATAGGAACACCTATATACTAGGGCAGGGAATATTGCTTAAATATTCACACAGTACTTAACAAACATTGGGGGAAAATACATTTCACACAACAGGATTTTTTTTTTTATGATTTATGCTGAATAATAATAATTTCCTTGTAAATACAGTTCCTGCTTTCAGTCACAACGGTGGGGAAACCTTAAGATCAGCAGAGACATTAACTTAATTTATGTTGTGATATAATGGAATATTAACTGATATGAAAAGGAGTACTGTGATACCATTGTCTTCCTTTAGGTGGTATTGTATGAAACTCCAGCAGTTCCACCTTCTGTAGCCATGCTTTAAAAAACCAAAAAACATATTACAAAGCAGGTGAAATATATTGCTCAATATACCTGGAGGTTTTTTTGTGGAAATGCCATGATCTCAACAGTTCTCCTGAAAAAGATATTTGACATGTGAATGAAAGCAATTTCTGTTCTTCCAGTACACCGTGAATAGCTGCTATTATTTTTATTTTATTTTTTTAAAGATTGGTGTACTCCACATCTGGAGGTGTTGGTGTGTTAATACAGCATGTCTAATTTGTTTTGCACTTGCATATTAAATAAATATTCAAGTGAAACCGTTCTTTTTTTTTTTTTTGTTAAATACTTGGATTTCATACCAACAACATTTCTAACATTTCACAACAGAGTGGCTTCTGGTCATGTAGGAACTATCTGTATTAACTGTATTTAGATGCGCATAATATATCAGTTTTGCCTTTTATTTTGGAAAAAAAAACAATATTCCGACTAAGCTGTTTACATGGCTAATTATAAGTGAATGTTCTACTAATATACATGTTGGACCATGTGAACACAGCGTCCCTCTTTCATTCCTTCAACCAGCTTTTTGAAAAGGTTGACGTAGCGATGTGTGCGCATATAAAAAAAAAAACGACATCCGAGTTTTTAATAATGTTTAAAAATAGCTGTGTTTCTCCTTATCGGATCTGCAGCCTTGCAAACGGTTGGCTGGTTGGTTTGTGTAGGCTACAGTAACCATAGCAACTAGGGGTGGGAATCACCAGTTGCCTCCTGATACGATATCATCACTATACGATATATTGCGATTTTTTATTTTTTCAAAAGACGTCCCCAAAAGGAAACTTTGTCAACATATGTTATATCTAAAAAGATACATTTCTCTTTTCGTTCATATCACTTCAATTTTATTGCTGCAAAATGGGATTGTCACATATTCCGAATGCGCCGTTGACATGTCCAAAGAATGCCTCAAATATCAAATCAAATATGGAATAATAGTGTTATATAATAATATTTTATTCATCCCACAATGGGGAAATTCTCTTGTTACCGCAGAAACAAACCAACAAACAAACAGACAATATGCAGAAAGTACTGAATGAATGTAAAGTGCCATTATATAAAATGTATTGTAACGTAAAGTGAGGTCACCATAGTATGAAAAATATTGCAATGGAAGTAAGTCACATGAAATTAAATTCAATAATATGTAATTAAATAATATTGCAAAAGTAAGTAACCATAATATAAATGATATTGAAGTGTGACCATAAATTAAAGCTACAAGCAGCGTTGGACGGGCCCTCGCTCCTCTGCGTGCGTCGGGGTTACTAGCGGACGCCGCTCCTTGCGACCATGCATTTGCGCACCGCTCAGACTCCGCAAACCGTCACCATTGAAACGGGAAATCCCTGCTGAGTTCAATGACACCTCACACAAGACTCTACGTCGTACAGTTCATTATCTGTGAAAGGGGGCGTGGCCAAATTATAGGGGTCGGGGCCAACTTGTAGCAATAATAACAGAATTATCTGCTGAGTTCATTGATACCTCACATAAGACTCCACCTTAAACAGGTTAAAGTTATGAAAATGGGAGTGGCTTAAGAATAGTGGGTGGGCCAAACGATCACCAATGGAAGGAAATGGAAATGGCCAAAATCGCACTCATTTCTAACTTTCAATTCAAAATGGCGGACTTCCTGTTGGGTTTAGGGTATGGCTCCAATGGAGTTTTGTGTACGTCTTGCCATGCTACATATATCTACCCAGTTTCGTGAATCTGCGTTAAACGTACTGCAGGGGCTCAATTCTTTTAATTTTTTAGGGGGTGCTAGCGAGACATTTTTGTGCGCCTATTCCCGGAACGTACATTTTCACCAGGATTGACGCAAGTCAAGTATGTTAAGCCCGTCAAAAAGGCGATTCATTTGCCGGGAAAAAGAATAATAATTCCTTTAGTTTCCTTCACTTTAATAATACTTTTGTTAAAATAAAGACTTGGGAAATAACATTAACCCTCGTGTTATCTTCCCTTCGACCTGCAACTTTGTGTTTTACTGGGTTGAAATGTCAACATTTTGTTCTTTTTCAACACTTTTCTCAGCGTTTTTGTCAATTTTATTCCTGTTTTTTTATTGTCACTTTTTTTTTTTTTTTTTAACCCTCCTGTTGTCCTTGGGGTCAAATTGACCCGTTTATAAAAGAATTATATATCAGAACTATGACCACAGAACGTGGCAAATGTTGGAAAATGCTTCAAAAACGCAGGACAATTTCAACAAAAACATTTTTTTTTTTTTTTAAACGTTAAAAAGTGACAAAGGTCACACAAACTTGGTAAAAAGAAGTGACAAAAAAAATGGTAAATGTGAGAAACAAAACTTGTTAAACTGCAAAAACTTAATAAGAGTGACAAAAAATTGGGGGGAAAAAATCTACAAAAACAGTGTAGAAAAAAAAAAATTATTGCAAGTTGACGGGAAGACAACACAAGGGTTAATTATATTTTAGTCAATTTAACAATTTTTTTGTCACTTTTTCCAATGTTTTTGATTTTTTTTTTGTCACTTTTTCTGATTTTTTTTGGTAAGTACTCGTAATGTTCTCAGTGTTGTTTTGTCCTGCCCATTACTATGCTGACCGATTAGCTGACACAGGGACGGGTTGGTTGTGATTATTGGTTACTACGGCAGCCGTGGTCTACATCCTTGACCGCTCACTTTCGGGATTGCTCCGGTGTCGCAGGAAATTCCGTTTCCTTCCACTTCCTTTGTGTTGGCGTTCTAACCTCCGGTGGCTTTCTGAGGACTATGGTTACCTGGTCCTCAGATCTCTGCAGGGTAAATCCAGACAGCTAGCTAGACTATCTGTCCAATCTGAGGACTATGGTTACCTGGTCCTCAGATCTCTGCAGGGTTAATCCAAACAGCTAGCTAGACTATCTGTCCAATCTGAGGACTATGGTTACCTGGTCCTCAGATCTCTGCAGGGTAAATCCAGACAGCTAGCTAGACTATCTGTCCAATCTGAGGACTATGGTTACCTGGTCCTCAGATCTCTGCAGGGTAAATCCAGACAGCTAGCTAGACTATCTGTCCAATCGGAGTTTTCTGTTGCACGACTGTTTTGCAGAGGCGGAGCATAGTGCCACCCATGGAGATTGTGATTGGTTTAAAGAAATGCCATTAAACCAGAGCATGTTTTCCTCCCATCCCAGAATGCTGTGGACTTGCCAGAGCCCCCAACCCCCCCGCGCTCCGCAGCATGTGGATAGTCTGGCAAAGCGATATTACAGCAGCTGTAACTGGTGCCCTGGCATGCCAGAGAAGAGATTTTATAAATGTAGATGTGTTGTTTCATATCCCCCCCCCACTCAAGTACAAGGAGGCAATAGCACAGCACACTTTGTGGTTTAAGTGTCTGAACAGGCTAAAAGGTGCCAGATGAAGTGCTGTAATTAGACTGTACCATGGTACAGTTATGCTTGTCCATATTGCAGATGATGGCTCACATTTTTGACTCATTTCATAATTTTTATTTGTGAAGTCATACTTCTGACTTAGTATCTCAAAATGGTACTTTTGTATCTTAAAATTTAGATCCAAGTCAAGTTTCTTACAAGTTTTTTTTGTTTACTTTTTATTAAAAAAATTATAAATCAGTGTATTGTACGTTTATAACTCTTTAAAAAATACTTCACTTTTGACAATCATTGTTTATTTCTGAATGTAATAAAGTTGAAGTAGAGGTCAACATAACACCGGTGGACAAGGTCTGTGGCCCTTTAAAAAAAAAAAAAAAAAAGTTTTTGTCATTTTTATTCCTATTTTTTCTCACTTTTTTTACGTTTATCTAATTGTGTTTTAGTCCATTTTTTGTCACTTTTTTGATGTTTTTTTCCAATTTTTTTGGTCACTTTTCAGCGATTGAAAAATAATGTTTTTGTTGATTTGTTTTTTTTTCTCCTGTGTTTTTGTAGTTTTTTTTTCAACATTTGTCACTTTTTTCAACGTTCTTTTGTCATAGTTCTGATATAGGAAAGTTTTTGTAAGGACCACAGTGTGTGTTGTCTTCCTCTCAAAATTGAAAATCAACACTTTTGTTGACGTTTTTTATCGATGTTAACATTTTCTTACGTTTTTGTCCCTTTTTTCAGCACTTTTGATGCTGTTTTTCTATGTTTTTCACTTTTTTAACTTGTTCCTTTTACTTTTTACAGTTATTTTGGGAATTTATTATTTATTTATTTATTATGAACCTCATTTATAGGAAATTACACCTAATGTTTGAGTTAGAAAAGCAGAAATTATGAATTATTGAGACTAAAATTAAAGGAATGGATGTTGATGGATAATCACAGACTGGAATATGTCAACTTTTACTCAATACCACTTCAATTTGGTTTTCAAATGCTATAAAATTGAATAAGACGCCCCAAAATGAATGAAAGTAGAGATTTGTACTTGCCAAAGAGCGTTGTGTGGAATCAATAATGTTATTTTGGGGAATTAAAAAGAACATTGATATAGGAAAACAGGTCAATTTGACCCGAGGACAACATGAGGGTTAAGCTTAAATATCCCAATTACAGTCAAAAGTGTTAGATACCAAGTCAAATTGTGACTTTATCTCCTTATAATTTAGATCTTGGAGCTTTTGGGTTTGTTGATGGTAACATCAACATATATGGCGCCAGCTGCCAGAGAAGCAGCAGCAGCAGCGCCTCGGCTGAGAAGTTATCAGTCTTTTTCTTTTTTTTTTTTAGACAGGAGCCTGACGCCGCGGAAAGCTGGCCGGATCAATGCGCTGCAATGATTGTCTCAGACCAAATATTGGCCGTTTGGTGATTTCTTTCATGTCTTCAAGGCTGCTCCTATCCCTGTTTGCGCTCTGAGTCCACTTTATCTAAATTACAGCCGTTAGAAAGTTGGCAGTTAGGCGGCGCGCGCTTTAAAGACGCATCACAAAATCGAACCATTGGATTCGATTAGTGCGCAGATCTATCGGAGAGAAGGCTTCCTCCGATCTGAAGCGTGATTTGTGACCATTTTGTTAATGAAGTCACCTGGTAATAAAATAATAATAATAATAATAATAATAATCAAGATGGTCAAAACGCACGCATGTGTTAAACAATAACCGACAACTTCACGGTTCTATTGAACCGAGAAGTCGGTTATTGTTTAACACTTTGCAGAAACGTGTAACATGCGCTTCGAGGACCCTTTTTTTTTTTTTTTTTTAAATGCTTTGCATCCGTTGTCGTTATCATAAGTATATCACCTCAACCGCACTGATAACCTAGGTGGATTTCACAGGAAAACTCCAAACATTCAAATCATGAGTTAATCACCTGCCATTCTGTTGCATGAGGGTTGCAGTTAACTTGTATTATGTTAAAGATAACACTCTAAAGTGTTTGATTAGTCAAAGGCCCATTTAACGAACGCCCGTGCCGTGCGTAAAACCAGACAACATTGTTTGTAAGAAGAAGAAAAGGAGGAGGGGGCTGTAATGGTGTAAGTGAAAATATATAAAAAAAACATCATATGTGATTTCTGTAATTCATTAATTGACAAGTGTGCATGTAGGCCTACATGATGACATGTTTGTACTTAATCTCAGTGAATATAGTTTAGGGAGGCAACCCCAGAACTCCACAACAGGGTAATAAAGGAGGAGTGTGGCTTGATTTTTGTGACTGTGTGGGTGTGTCAGCATGGGGAGGAAACTGACCTGGCTTACCGGCCACAGGCAGGGGCCCGAGGGTGCCAGCGGGGCCCTGAGCTTCCCCATAAAGTTACTTTTTAAAAGCCTTTTTGTTTATATAGTCAAATGGTGCAGAATCAATTTTTTTTTGCTTCGAATTGATGTCACGTTTCTCTGTCACGACTTTTTTTTGGACCATGACAAAAAGAATTGGCAATACCAAACATAGATTTTATTTTGGCACCTATTGCACATTGCTCATCACCACAGGCCAGGCTTCAATGAAGAGAGCGGAGAGCATTGCAACGCTTTAAAACCCATTTTATACAGTCTAATTTTTAAAACTCATAGGAGAAAGTAGTGTTTGTGATGCAGTCAGCTCGTAAAATTAAATATGAAAAAAAAAAAATCAAAGTTATTTAAAAAATAAATCGTGAAGATGGTGAATCGCGATTTTGATATTAGGCCTAGTTTGAAGTTTTTTTTTTTTTAACTCTCCTGCATTTCAACTGTAGATATAATTTCAGTTTGTAATTACGGGGCAATGTCCGAGTATAAGCTGGCAGGTCATTTTCTATTATTTCTTAGAGTGTGTGTTATTATCCATGGCAAACTCAGTCTGCCTAAAGCGCTTTCTGGGAAATGCGATGAGATGGAAGTATGAGATGGTCCTAATATTCGGAGTGAGAAGTACTTTTGGCATTTAAAAACAGTGGCTAAGTGTTAGGTTAGTAAGGCATCGTTGCACCATTAGGGTATATCACTCACCCCATCGGGTTTCTAGTGAGCAGATGATTGGCTGGAGTGAACTGATTCTCCTGAAATACAGTTATCTTTTCCCTCCTGTCATCTGAGCACTGTGCGGCTCGATTGGAGCCGCAAGTAAGCCAATCAGAGGCCGCCGCTGGCCACCTGCAGGAAGTTAGCCTTCCACTTATCTCCTCCCTTCTCCGCCTGCAGCCAGATAACAGCCCCTAACAGTTGGACCAAGCACCAGCTAGTCCCCCACCGCAGCCTGATGGACACCAAAACACTCTAACGGTCTCCACCACAGCCCCAAAACACTCTTTTCATGTGTTTGGGATAGTCAGCGGATTGAATTTTGCGCTGGAAGTTCCAGTTGATGTGTAGTACTATGTAAAATAAGTTGTTCAGAGATACTGCCGATAAAGAGGAAGGCTGTAGGGAGAGAAAGGAGGGACGCAACTTTAACAGTTCCAGCGCGCAGCGGCGGAGAACAGCACCATGAGCGTCCCGCTTTACGCACCGACTCCAATCCAGCCGGCTCACCCGACACCGTTCTACATCGAGGACATTCTGGGGAGGACCGCCACCTCCACCACTATCTCCTCGCCCTGTTCCTCTTCTTCCTCCTCCTGCTCCACTCCGATCATTCCCACACCGACTCTCCCTTCGCCCAACTCCTCCTTCACAAGTCTCATCTCGCCGTACAGGACGCAGATTTATGAACCCACACCGATCCACCCAGCACTGTCTCACCACGCCGCTGCTGCGTTGAGCGCGACGTACGCCTCCGCCGGGGCTTTCGCCGGCTCCATCTACCCGTTCCACCACCACCAGCACCACCGCTCCATGGGGGAGTACGCACAGGCGCTGCTGAGGCACGACCCTCTCGGTGAGTTGGCCAAGTGTGCGTAAAACTCATAGACAGGTTAAGAATGGCATTTTCAAGTATTCTGTTTTCTTTAGGGTGAATGTCATTAACAGCACCACCCGTGACAATGTAATTGTGTTTTTGTTTCCTTGTGTGAAAAGTCAGTTCCACAAGTGCAGACTGTTGGCCCATGTCTCTTGTCAGCAGGATATCTTTAGCATCAGGCTACATGACAAATGATCATTTTTCACAAGTCCATATTTTGCATGCTGCCTTTTCATCCTTCTTTATTGTACATAATATGGTGATCTGCTTCAGTTGTGATACATTAAATTCATTTAGGCCAAAAGAAATCAAATTTGCTCGGATGATATAAGCCCTTTTATGAGCCTTTGCATGAGAACTTTTTGGTCTTCACAAGCTTCGTTTCAGTGCCAACGAAACCATTTTTGCATAGACTAAGTATATCACGCTTGGTTATGCATGCATGTCGAACGCATGCAAGTCTACAGTCGATAACAGCCTATAGAGAAACAGATTGCACTGCAAAGGAAGAGTCTTTGGACGTACTCTTTTCTCTAAGTCTTCAGTTCATCTCAGTCCCAAAAGAACATTTCTGCACTGCCTGACCACGCACATATGTGTCACGTAGTTGTTGTGACAGACATGTTTGGGGCCACAGCAGGCAGTCCTGCCCATTCGGTCTGCTAGTGTTGGGTGGGTGGGTGGGGGCAACCTTGACTCTTTTCCTGACTCCCATTGTTCTGAAACATCAGAGGAGCAAATCAGCCGCTGACTAAAACATAGCTGGGCTCTAAATCACTTGTTATTTCACTGCTTTGTGTGTGTGTGTGTGTGTGTGTGTGTGTGTCTGTGTGTGTGTGTTTTGTGAGCACCAAATGCCCCCCCCCCCCTACTTTAAATGCAAATTCCTTTTTTTATGTTAGGTTCTTGCTCCCATATGAATAAAGATGAGAATAAATCTTATATCTCATATCCACTGGCTTCATTACGCATGTAAAACCCATTTATGCGTATTTTAAATTCTGGTCAGCGTTCTTAAGTTTCCAAAGACACCATGAATGTCGGTTTAAAGGAAATTCAGACACTAATAATTTCAAGTTGATGCAGTATAGGCTCAGATAGTAGTGGGGAGTAAGGCCCTATGGACACAGGAGTAAGGGTTTGGGGAAGGTTTGTCCATATTCTACTGGCTGGGTTACATGGTCCTCAAGCGGAGAGTCTAACTCTGTGTTGCACTGAACACGCCGGGCCTTTTCCGTTCATAGCGGAAGCCGTGAGCCTGTCGATAGGAGTAAATCTGGTTTCAGAAGCTGTTGAATGTTTTCCTGGCTCACCCCGGCCAGCCGCTTCCTCGGGAGCCCGCTGCACGCTGCTGATTATTTTATCGACATCCTCAATACAGACATATTCAGGAAACACTCGGCCTCTGATAGCCCGGGATCCGTTTTTCACATATTGTTGCACTTCCTCTGCCCGGCCCGCGAGGATGTGGCTGACTTTCTTTATGGTTGGCGGCGAGAAGAAAATAAAGCAAACAGAGCAGCACATCAAGCCAAATGGGACCTTACCAGAAAGAGATGAAGTCGCATTTAAAGGAGTTTAAATTAGGCTATAATTACAATTACAATTAAAGAGGAAAGGCGCACATAGGCCTATACATAGAGGTTTATGCCTCGACGCAGAGGTCGAGGGTTCGAGTCCAACCTTTGGCGGTTTCCTGTATGTCTCCCCCTTCTCACCTAGCTATAGATAGATAAATATTTGATCCCCCCCAAAAAAAGGGGAAATTATTTATAATATAATTATATTATTATCCTGTCCACTAAAGTCGAAAAAGCCCAAAAAATAATCTTTCAAAAATATAAAAATAATTAAAGAGGAAAGGGCTGGTGTTAAATATGTATATATATATTTTTAAATATGACCTCACATCGCCTTACATATTCACTAACAAAAGCTGACAAAATAATAGCCTTTCATTGGCCTGAAATACTTCACTTTCACCCCACAAAATAACCCCTTCAGTTTATTAAGCCAGCACTTGTGATGTGTCTTGAGACTATATGACGTGAGCCAGTAATGATTTATCCATTTATTTATTTAACAGGGACCCTGGGGAGTCACTGACTGGCCCAGGGTTAGCTCAATTCCTTCATTAGTCCCTGAGCAGGATTCAAAATATGGTAAAATAATAAGATCGATAAGTGAGATATATGAGAGAGAAGAAAGAAAGAAGCCTAATCTGTGTTGTCATTCCTTTGTGTTTATTCAAGGTATTCATATTCATATTTCCTCATTTTCTTTATTCTTTCATATTACAAGCTGTAAAATGCAACAGGCTCTCCAGCACCAAAGGGCTCTGCCTCTGTGGCCATTGAACAGTAATGTAATAGGATCATTGTTTTTTTTCATGGTATATATATATATATATGTAATATGTATGTATGTATATATATATATATATATATATATATATATATATATATATATATATATATATATATATATATATATATATATACAGCAGCAACAAGTGCTTTACATAAAACACTAAAGAGCAATTTAAAATAAAAAATAAAAAACCATGGAAACATAGGCTTAATCATAAAGTTGAAGCAAACTTTGAGATTTCTTTCAACCAGAATCGTTAATAGCCTAATATCTAAAAAAAATTATGTTTAATGAGCTTTACTGCGTACATATGTATTTCCTTTCATTCGCTACAAATTGTCAGCTACCAGGCCTATAATCTGCACCAGGGTAACGAGAACTATAGAAATAGAACATGTAGATATGTATCATATGTATTTCCTTTCTTTCGCTACAGATTGTCAGCCACCAGGCATATAATCTGCACCAGTGTAACGAGAACTATAGAAATAGAACATGTAGATTTGTATCATATGTATTTCCTTTCTTTCGCTACAGATTGTCAGCTACTAGGCCTATAATCGGCTCCACCAGTGTAACGAGAACTATAGAAATAGAACATGTAGATATGTATCATATGTATTTCCTTTCATAGACTACAGATTGTCAGCTACCAGGCCTATAATCGGCTCCACCAGTGTAACAAGAACTATAGAAATAGAACATGTAGACATGTATCATATGTATTTCCTTTCATTTGCTACAGATTGTCAGCTACCAGGCCTATAATCTGCACCAGGGTAACGTTATCAGAAAGAGAACTATAGAAATAGAACATGTAGATATGTGAGGTCTCAAAATGACTCGAAAAGGGTTTCGCCTTATTAATTCAGGTTAGCGAATATACTCATGAACTAAAGGTCTATTTTACCAAATCTTTCCTGTCATGACTTTGTCGTTGAGAGAATATATCTCATGGGACAGGATTAGCTAACTTCCTTTGGAAAGGAGCAGCAATAAGCAGGTCTCTGACAGCAGTTTCAACCACAACAGATTTACATTGTGTCAGTGAGAGCAGAGGGCACGAGCGTCTGTTGGTGGATGCCATCGCCTGTAATCACACCACAAAGCAGGAAGCACATGAAGCGGATATTTGGCCATAGTTTTCACTCTGTCACGACCTTCCTTAAAGAGCAGTGTGGCGGCCGCAGCCTGCGCTATTGTTTGTTCCAGGCCATTAACTGGAGAGGAAGCTAGACAAGACAAAAACAGCCCTGATTACACTGCTGTGGCGTTTGTCTCAGATAAATCTGTTCAATAGTCATTTGAAACAACATGGAGAGCGATGCACTAATTACTGGATTGTGTTTTTAGTCGATTATTGGAGCTTAAGTAGGGGTTGGAGGGGGGGGGGGGAAATCGGAAAATTGTATGTATTCAGATTTTTTGTGATGATTTTGAGAATCGATTTTTCTTTCCCCAGAATTGATTTTTTTTCTTCTTCAACTAAATATTTTCTGTTCATACTGTAGGCTACCACCGACAGTGACTACATCATCCAAGAATACATGTTGTGTACTTCTTTACAAATGAAATAATATAATTATAATAATGTATACTTTATTAGCCCTGCAAGGGGAAATTACAATTAACACTCTGTTGTTATTACACACATTACACACAGGCCTGAACTACACACACATGCTCAGTACCTATACATAAATACAGAATACAATTGTTTTCTTTTAGAAAACAATTAGTTTTCATAAATGTCTCATGATGTACTGTATATGTCTCTAGACGTGTATTATTTTGTTTTTGTTAACAAAAAAAGAAGTAAAAATGAAAATCGCAATACTCAAATACTATCCAATGGCAGGCCTACTTCTGGAAGCACAATGCGAATCGAATCGGCACTCATGTCTCATGAAAAAATTGCAATATGGAAATAAGAATCAGAAAAGGATTTATTGCCTAGTAAGTAGCACTTACACAAGGAATTTGCCTTGGTTTTTGGTGCATACATAAACATATTGAATATTAATATAAAAGAAACAAACAATAAATACAGAAACAAATATCCCATAACTATTAATATTAAGTAAAAAAAAGGCTGTATGGGTGTGCAAATATTGTTGAGGGATGTGCAAAAGTTCCGGATATACAGTATAGCCTAAAATATGCATGCAGAGGACACGTATATAGTTTGAGATTGAGATTATATTTAAAATTGTAGATATTTAAAATTGACATTATGTAAGCCTACGCATATGTGACGTTTTTCAATTATTTATGAAGGTCAGAGAAGTGCAAGATATCTTTTTGTTCCCCCTGTCTTTGTCCCTCCCTTTTTTTCTAGGCTATACTTTTTATTTATGTCAGTGTGCTCTATCTATGCCATTCTGTGTTACGGGTACGAAAATATATATACTTGGTCCATTCACCAATCAGAAATGTCATAGATATCCTCAGATATTATAAGGCTAAATGTGGACTTTCCAACCTGTTACCTTCTTCTCTAAAGGGAAACCTCTGCTGTGGGCCCCCTTCATACAGCGGCCCTTACATAAAAGAAAGGGCGGCCAGGTCCGGTTCTCTAACGACCAGACGATCGAGCTGGAGAAGAAGTTTGAGACGCAGAAATACCTCTCACCTCCGGAGAGGAAGCGACTGGCCAAGATGCTGCAGCTCAGCGAGAGACAGGTGAGCAGCCTGGAGCTCACTCAGCCACACCTCACTACGTGGATTGTCCTACATCCAACATTTTTTATGTTAAAAAAAATGTAATGCATGTATTATTATTTTTAGGCCAAGGACCCCTAAGCTGATAGAGAGACCGAGTAGGGACTGCTTATTAGACTTGGATGAAAATGAATGGATATTATTATATAATGAAAACGTAACATTTTAATTTTAACATGTGGAAGGCACAGTGAATCCTGCATGGCTATGATAGTAGTTACCTTAGGAACCTTATCTTCAATGTGTAAATGAAAAAAAAAAAGTTCTTCTTTTTCTTACAAACATACCGTTTTGACTATAGCTTCTACTATGTTGGATTCATATTAATGTATATGTTCAGACATTGTAATAAAAAAAATGTAACTTTCAAAAAGTTATTATTTTTAACGTCATATATATAACTTATATATATAATAATAATAATAATAATAATAATAATATACAGTATATTATAATGTTATAATATAAGTTAGTATATGCAGGCAATAGCATTCGGTGGTAGCCAACAGTGGGCGTCTGCCATTCGGAAGGTTGTGGGTTCGATCCCTGCCCATGGCTGTCGAAGACACTAAACCCCGAGTTGTTGTAATAGGTGTGTGTGTGTGTGTGTGTGTGTGTGTGTGTGTGTGTGTGTGTGTGTGTGTGTGTGTGTGTGTGTGTGTGTGCGTGTGCGCACAAGATGAGCAGGTGCCGCCTTGTACGGAAACCTAGGCCGTAGTGTGTTAATGTAAAAGCGCTTTGAACAGTCGTTAACACTATAAGCTCTGTATAAAATCAGTACATTTACATTCTTTTCTCTTTAGAGGAAAGACACCGCCTAGGCTAGAATTGAGGCAGAATAGCAGAAGGATTCGTCTTTACTAACTTTTTTAAATTCTTTTAACACACACACATAGGCCCGATAGACCAGAGCAGGGGTTCGGTGCTTTATCCATGGATAGCCTACCTCGGTGACCCGCATTAAGACATAGGCTATAAGATTCTAATGAGCACTGGGAAAGTCTAAATAATTGATATAGGCTACAGAAATAGCGTCACAATAAGCCTGCTTTAGCCGAATGGCCGAATCAATTAGGCATAAGGAAATCGAATGAAACCCGATCTCCAATGTGCTTAACCCTCATGTTGTCCTCGGGTCAAATTATAGCATTTGAAAAACAAATTGAAGTGGTTTTGAAATAGTATTGAGTAAAAGTTGACATATTCCAGTCTGAGATTATCCATCAACATCCATTCCTTAAATTTTAGTCTAAATAATTCCTAATTTCTGCTTTTGTAACTCAAACATTAGGTATAATTTTCTACAAATGAGGTTTATTGACCATAAATTCCAACAGGCTGAAACTAAAGTTAATAAGTTAGTGTTACGTAGTGTTGAAAATGTCAAAAAAAAGTGACAAACATTGAAAAAAAAGCGTCAACTGTGTTGAAAAAAGGGACAAAAACGTAAGAAAAAGTTAAAAAAAACAATGTTAAAAAGTGTCAACAAAAGTGCTGATTTTCAATTTTGAGGGAAGACAACACGAGGGTTAAATTCTTTGTATGATAGCACAAAGAATTCAAATTTAAACTGCTTGTAATGTTTTGTGCTGTTTGATCGAAAAAGGAATTTAAAAAAAAAGGAAGATGTCATTTGATCATTTTTTCATTTCGTCTTTCAGGTTAAAACCTGGTTTCAAAATCGACGAGCAAAGTGGCGAAGACTCAAACAGGTGAGAGAGGGATGAATTAGTTCCTAGTTCCTCATAGGTTACTCCTTTTATCAGCCGTAGGCCTCCCGATGATAACATTTCACTCATAAACAATCTATTATCCATTTGCATCAGGAAAATCCTCAGGGGGGTAAGAGGGAGGTGGAGGATGAGAGTCCCGCCGGGAGAAGTAATAAACAAGACGAGACGACCGAGCTTTCTGGGATCCAGAACCCGGAGCAGAGGCACACAGTCCCGGCTTCGGATCTGGCGCAGGCGGGCCGCTGCGTGCGCCCCGTGTCCCCACATCACGCGCACACCGAGCTGGACTCCGACGTGTCCGATGACACAGACCAGGAGCTGGACATAGAAGACGACGACGACTACACACTGAACCCATAGTTGGGACACTGGATGCACTCGGGGCGGCTGTGGCTCAGACAGAGCAATCGCAGGGTTGGGGGTTTGATTCCTGACCCTGCAGTCCCTTGCTGAATCGTCCTTGGGCACTGGACACTAAACCTCGAATTGCTCCCGATGCTGGGCCATGCATCGTACCATGCGTTTACGCACCATGCGTTTACGCACCATGCGTCTGGTGCGTAAACGTGTGTGAATCTGATCTCACACACCTTGTACTGCAGCCGCAGTGTAATTGAACGTGTGTGATGAATATGAACGAGTGTGGGTGGTATAACGGTGCCTGTAGTTTGTAAAAGCGCCATATCCAGTCCATTGGCTACGTTTACGCGGACATTCGAAGCTGGATGATGAAGATCACGGACTCTTCTGACACTTGTTCATTCAACTTCACTTCAGTCTTTTTACGCCAGAATGCCAGCTTGATAGACTATTCCTTATGTAATATTAAGTTCAAAATCAATCCCAAAAAAACTACATTTCACCATCTTCCAGTGCCTTTCACACAGGACTGCCTTCTCTCTATTGGACACTTTTCTGTTTGTAAATAATAATTCATGGCGCTCTGCTGTATTTGTGTTTGTGTGTGTGTATGTGTGTGTGTGTGTGTGTGTGGGTGTGGGTGTGTGTGTTACGTGTCGATCACTGTAAATGAACAGTAGAGATAGTTTCTGCTGTACTGTATGTCGTCTGGGAGGATAAACGTTCAGGCCTTTGGGCCCTTACCTTCAATTATGATGTTCCATTAAATAATCAAATGTAGCGCAAATTATGTTTTGTTGTGTGATATCTAATAAAGTATTTTTGTGGTAAGAACACATTTTGGAATTTGGAACAGCTGGATATTGACTGCAAGTTGCTTGGCATTTATTTAAAAAAAAAAAAAAAAAAGAAATTAAGTCAAAAAATAAGTAGCTTTATGTTTTGAATTAGTGGCCATCTATAACTGGGCGACAATTGAAATGTCAGATTACAATAAATCAATCACTTGGCATAAATAATAGTAGGCATAGGCCATTAACTGAAAAATAAGAACCAATGGGGCTTTAGCCTAAAACTGGGACTATATTGATATTATATTGATATCACAATATGAGACTTTGTTTCGCCATTGTCTATTTAAACACAATTTCATGAGGTACAGTGATCATATACAGGCCGAAATGGGGACCCCCTAATAGGATATGGAGACCCCCTAATAAGCAATGGGGACCCCCTAATAAGATACTAAAACCTTTTCTGAGAGGGCCCGATAAAACTTCTAGATATCGTCTTAGATTTTGGATATCGTTACATCGTAATATGGTTTTAAAGGTTGCATTACCGTAAAGTGATGTCATTACCAGACTGCTGTAACTGTTCTATTATTAGCTTTTACCCACTTAGTCATTATAGCCACATTACTGATGATTATTTATCAAAAATCTTATTGTGTAAATATTTTGTGAAAGCACCAATAGGTATCGATATCGAGGTATTTTGGTCAAAAATATCTTAATATTTGATTTTCTCCATATTGCCCAGCCCTACTTTGGCCTAGCCTTTTATAAAGCTAATTAGCTTTGGTAATGGACTAATTGAAATTATAGCCTAAAATAAAGGGAAACCAAATCAATAAATTGTTATGACATTTAAATAATCAAAGTATTTTTAAGGACAAGTAAAAAAAAAGAAGAAAAAAATGAAAAGTGATGTATACAAACCTAAGTTAAAGCTTGCTGTAATAGGCAATATCTTGCCTTTAAATTAATGCCATATAAAATAA
Source organism: Percina caprodes (assembly GCA_013375575.1). Taxonomy (NCBI): domain Eukaryota; kingdom Metazoa; phylum Chordata; class Actinopteri; order Perciformes; family Percidae; genus Percina; species Percina caprodes. The sequence continues at coordinate 1,445,020 of JABXJD010000111.1, read as the reverse complement.
AATAACCAAAATAGATGTATAAGAACACAAGAAAATGCAAAGGTGGGGAAATAAATAAAAACCCAGAGGGCTTTTAAAAGGAACCCATCTAAGATTCTGATTTGACACCAATTTCTAATTATATATGTATATTTTCTTATATGTGTAAAGTTAAGAAAATGATACAAATTCCAGACATGGGGTACGACAGATAAAGTTAGATACACTTATGACAACCTGCAGTATTTTCTGAGGCTACATAATCAGAAATTATTTGAATTAGTTCCATGGGTTCAATTGGATCCTGTTGGTAATTTAGATTTTTCATTATATTCTTTACCTAGATACCAATACAACTTTATTAAAATTCCTCCTTACAAGTAAAATTGGTATATCAAATTTGACATTAATGAACAATTGTGATTTCAGAAAGGTGTCATTAATTTATAAGCAAAGTTACTGACACTACAAACTAGCCCCTTTATGAAAAATGTATAATACTGAAACATTACTGCGCTATCAAAACTTCAACCATTATATCCTATTAGGTCTATATAAGTGCATCAGAGTGTTTTTGATAACAATTTAAAACTGAAAAGTAATCAGTAGCACCGATATGGAACATGCTTGCATTACATAATCTATAACAGTGCATATTGAGTATGTACTTTCATTTCATTCACTTTCATTATTTCAAAATGACCTCTTTAGTAGTATTTCTGCTTTATGTCTTTGAAAAGATAATTTTGATTTACGTGTGACAATATGCCATAAAGAAATTCCAAAAAGAACACTTTTTTTGTTGCATTCATTTAAAAAAAAAAATTAGAATATCAATTATATCACTATATATCTTTGGTTAACTCACTTAACTCCTATAATAAAAACCACATGAAGATGTTGAACCCCAATCTCTTTTTTCAAGCTCTATTTTTGCATCCTTTATTAGTTATATAAAAAAAAAAACCATAGAGAATACAAAGACAGCCATATAAGTGGGAGAAAAACACATAAATATACCCCCACCCCCCTTCCCTCCTCCCACAAGGCTCTGGAAGAAAAAGTATGCAACAATAAAAACAGGATCGGGCAGGGACTATGCATTCAATTCAATTCAATTCAATTCAATTCAATTCAATTCAATTCAATGCAATTAAATTCAACTGTATTTAAAGTATCAAATCAGAACAAGAGCTCTCTCAAGACACAGATAGAGTCAATCTACACCACAGTCTATAATTTACAAAGACCCAACAATTCCCCACAAGCATTTAATGTGACACTGGCAAGGAAAAACCTCCTTTTAGGCAGAAACCCACATATGCAGATATAGAGAAATATGATTCATAGTAATTATAGCAGTAGGTACAATGAACAATGGAAGTTATAGTAACAATAAAGATAATGCAACTATGACTAGAAATGATAGTTGTAGCAGTTCAGGGCGTAGCAGGGCATAGCAGGGCGTAGCAGGGCATAGCAGGGCGACAGCTCTCTTCAGTATTGTATCAGATGATCTTGAGTATAATAACAGAAGGCAAATATATATTATCGATACACTGCACTTGTAGAATTTCTTTTTTTAATGAAATCAACAAAAAGGACTTTCGGTCAAGTTTTTATGAGCTTCCATTTTTTTGCATCCTAGTTTTGTTGAACTTTTAAAATAAATGTCCAATTTAACGATGCCAACCCAGCCATTGCTCTTCATTCTGCTGTTTCACTGCCTTCTGATTTTCTGAGGACTCAAAGGCAGCCCCAGATTAGCAAACAGTTTAGACCATGTCAATGGTCGTCCCATCACCACATTCAACATCAAATAGCTTATCATTGAGTTCTCATGCAAACACTGTGGGAGTTTTTCAGTAAGTAGATTAGGTTAATGATTGAGTGAACCCTCAGAATGGCAGGGCCAGCAGAAAGATACCATGGGGATGATTGATAGCGATACAATATGGTCACAGTACTTTTTAATATAAGAGACCATCACGGTAGACTGACAATCAAAGTGGCAGTGATTTGGAGTCTCATTGGGAAATATTGCAAAATAAATATTACTGTGATATTTTTAAGGATTAAAGCTCGTTGCTCATATAACCTTGTTTGTACATTACTGAGGTTCAATGGCCGCACACATACACGACTATTCCAAAACCAAAAGTACACACATTGATCTTAGCCTCTGTATTGTGCAATGGTTCACAAATTGTGCCGGTAAAGTCAACATTTGAAGAAATAGTCACACAGTTGGTGGGTGAAATGTTCAGCAGATAGCCGGTTGATTCCAAAGTGCCCGTCTTACTTGGTCAATTCACACACAAACACACACACACACACACACACACACACACACAAAATGTCTTGTTGATGAATAATGTCGACGAAGATTATAATTCAAGTCACTTCAATGTCATTTCTGCAATATGTGCCAGACATGCAGAGCAATTGAAAATATGTTTGTCTCCGACCCACAGTACAATAAGGACACATACAACAAGTATACTATAAAAACGATACTTACATATATGATAGAGAAAGACAAGTTATATATACAATTGAAAGGTAAGTAATATGGACAATACAGTAATGTAAGGCAAAATCAAACAGTACAGAAAATTCCAGATAAAGATAGTGAAATGTGCAATATAAAAGGAAGAGTTCCTGAATAGTGCTTTTTGACCATCTGTGTGAATCCATGTCCCAGAAATGCTTGTTACTAATCTAGTGTCCTGAGATAACTGTTATGATTTGATACTATAAATAAAATTGAATTGAAATGACGATGAAAATGATCATTTCAGTTTAGGCAACCATGAAAAAGGAAACCAGTTTTCTTTTACATGTTGACGTGTAGATGCCTTCATTAATTACTGTAGTATTCTAAAAGCATAGGCTTAGGCAATAAATGTGAACAATATGTCGTGCATGAATTCATTTTTACAAATACTGTGGAAGCTATCAGGAAAACTGGTGAATCAGAATAAACGTGTCATGTTCTGTTCAAAAAGTGCCTTAGATTATGATAATATTAATATTTGTAACAGCAAAAGCGTTTTCAGTGAAAAGTTATGCCATCTGAAATGTTAATGTTAATGTTATTTGCAAAACATTCCCAATGTGTTTCATTAGCTTTATCTTATACTGTCTGTTTAGGCATTTCAAAACTCTTGGATATGGTAAAAATTGAGTACAAGATAAGAAGTGTCTTTCTTTTCTTTCTTTTACCAAATCATAACTTCCTAAACGGTCTCGGCCAATGGTTTTGCCAAATATGGCATTTGGTCTTGACCGAGTCCAGGTGTCTTTATTATGGTGATGATAATATTGGAGGGAAAGTGAAACCCAAAATGATTGTCTTGATTCTGCCATGCATAAGACCTTTTTTCTGTCCTGGACTTGGTCTTGACTCGGACTGGAACTTTGGACGGACCTTTTTGGACTCGGTCTTGTCTTGGACTCTAACCTTTTTGGATTTGGTTTTGACTTGGACTCGAACCTTTTTGGACTCGGTTTTGTCTTGGACTTAAACCTCTTTGGACTCTGTCTTGTCTTGGACTCTAACCTTTTTGGACTCGGTCTTGACTTGGACTCGATCCTCTTTGGACTCGGTCTTGACTTGGACTCGACTAGTCCTGGTCTTGGACTTGTCTTGGACTCGACTAAGGTGGTCTTGATTACAGCCCTACATGGATCCAACAATTGGGGGCCGGTTGGGGGTGTGATGAACAGTGGCAATAATACACCTGACAACAATACAGTTATATAGTGTAATAGTATACGTATGACACAGATTATATGTACTGTAGTTGTTAACACACATTACTCAAAAAGGAGAACTTTTTTTTCTGTGGCACAGCGGGATGGTGTACAGTATGTCAAATGGAGTCGGACGGTGTGTGTTCATGGAAATGAAGGAACATGTCACCCAGTGCAACAATGTGCCTCATTCAAACAGTGGAGCTCAGTGGCACAGAGGAATATGACAACAACAGCCTTGTATGCACCAAAACATTGTAGACCACGTTGGCACTACCAGTGCTTTTTTTCATTAAATAAAATGAAGCAGTGACAGAATTACCCTGACCAAATGATCGGAACCTAATCAAAACCATGAAGCCAATATATTCCTTAACTATGAAACACTTAAAGCAACTTTTCAGCTCAACAGATGCCGAAAATCAGGTGTAATCTGGTGGGGCAAAGTACTTTATTTCTCTGTAGCTGTTATCACCAGTTAACCATTCGGATATTCAGCTGAGATTCTGACCAGGGATCAGAGACTTTATATCACCTCTTTAATAGGATGAAACCCTCATAGATAGGCAGGACAGTATTACCACAGCTCACTAACAATCTATTAGGTGTGTGTGTGTGTGTGTGTGTGTGTGTGTGTGTGTGTGTGTGTCCTTGTGGTATTGGTGGAAACAAGTTAATGTGTGGTTATATTTGAACGACTGAGGAATGTGTTGACTGTTGACCTTGGCCAAATGGAAGCCATTATCTCCCCCCGCTGAGGCCTCCCTCCTCCACTGAACTGATAAATTAATGAGAGAAAACACTGCTTACATCGATACTAGTGTCGCCAGCAGCCACAGAGACACAGAGGGGGGGGGGGAAGAGGAAAGAGAGAGACAGGCATTGAGAAACACAAATATCAGGATATCAGAACGGCAAATAATCTTAAAGCGACGGTGATGCAAGGTGAGAAAAACGACTTTAAAAGCATACGATTCATTCCAGCATTATATTACTAGACGTATTAATTTGGAAGTATAACAGAAACAGAACATAACAATAACAATTTGCACAATTAATAGCAGTGGGAATGCACAAAAGCAGAAAAAGTTGAACATAAACATGCATTAATGTCTTTAACAATGTTGTTACAAAATGCAGTGATGTGTGGCCGGGTTAGGTCAATCGGTAAAGCAGGTGCACATATGTAGAGGTTTACTCCTCGACGCAGAAGCCGCAGGTTCGACTCCAACCTGCGACCCTTTGCTGCATGTCATTCCTGCTCTCTCTCCCCTTTCATGTCTTCATTTGTGAAAATAGAGGCCTAAAAATGCCCCAAGAAATAATCTTTACATAACTATATATGCATTGATGTGACCTATGATGGTACGCTGGAAATCCAGAGTTCTTACGAGTCACGCTGGCATCAAGTAATGCGGCTCATTAACTATGCCCTTGTAGCCAAGCTGCACCAATCAAATCGGCGTATCTGATGTAGGCGGGGCCAGAAGCGGGCTGAACAGATGACAACAGTCTAATCTACTAGTTGGCTCCACTGGTTGCTAAGCGTACGGGGCTCTGGATACGTCACCCTGTGCATTGCTGTGATTGGTCGTAGTGTTATCCAATTGCGTGCAGTGAGATTGTCAAACACACTCTTGTTGCCGCCCCTCGAGGTGGGCCATTTTCATTACTCAGTGCCAGACCCTTAATCTTTCACATATGGGTCTGGATTTCCAGGCTACTATGATGGTGCATAATAATATAATAATAATAATAATAATAATAATAATAATAATAATAATAATAATAATAATAATAATAATAATAATAATAACAGTTGTGATGACCACATATGATTAGTCTAAGATCCATCACTACCAAGGAAATGACTACTCTTGGTGTTGGGTAAAGGAACCACTCAGATCAGAAGATACACAAAATATAAAGAGAAAAAGCTAAATAAAAAACACTGTTAATTACAATTATTAAAGCTTAAAAATGACACATGGAATTGTTTATAATTATGTTCATAAATAACACAAATACCCAGAAAAATAAAACCCACAGAGTAAAGAAGCTGTACAAAAGCATACAGCAAATTACAAGTACACTGAGGGATAGAAGAGTGGATAAAGGACTATAGAGCAGTGGTTCTTATGCTCTTTTCGATAATGGACCCCCTTTGAACAGTTTCAACAGCCATGTACCCCCTAACCAGCACGAATAAAAAAATGTATTATAAAGAAGATCAATACAGCGATGTTAGCGATAGATTTACTAAAGAACAGCCACTTTGAAAAAAGAGACTCAAACTTCAAAAAAGCAATGAAAACTGTGAAAAAAAACACAGTAGAAAGAAAGAAGGCAACACTAAGGCGACAAAAGTGACAAAAAAATCCTAAAAGTGACAAAAACTTTGAAAAAAGAGACAAAGACTTGAAAAAAGCAATGAAAATTTTGAAAGTAGAAAGAAAGAATGGAACACTAAGGCGACAAAAGTGACAAAAAAAAGCCTAAAAGAGACAAACATTTTGAAAAAAGAGACAAAAACTTCAAAAAAGCAATGAAAACTTTGTAAAAACAGTAGAAAGAAAGAAGGCAACACTAAGGCAACAAAAGTGACAAAAAAATCCTAAAAGTGGGAAAAACTTTGAAAAAAGAGCCCAAAACTTTGAAAAAAGAGCCCAAAACTTTGAAAAAAGAGCCAAAAACTTTGAAAAAAGAGCCAAAAACTTTGAAAAAAGAGACACAAACTTCAAAAAAGCAATGAAAACTTCGGGAAAAAAACACAGTAGAAAGAAAAAAGGCAACACTGAGGCGATAAAAAAAGCTTAAAATTGAGAAAAACTTTGAAAAAAGAGACACAAACTCTAAAAAAAGAGACAACAACTTTGAAAAAAGAGACACAAACACAGTAGAAAGAAAGAAGGCAACACTAAGGCGACAAAAGTGACAAAAAAAATCCTAAAAGTGAGAAAAACTTTGAAAAAAGAGACAAAGACTTGAAAAAAGCAATGAAAATTTTGAAAGTAGAAAGAAAGAATGGAACACTAAGGCGACAAAAGTGACAAAAAAAAGCCTAAAAGAGACAAACATTTTGAAAAAAGAGACAAAAACTTCAAAAAAGCAATGAAAACTTTGTAAAAACAGTAGAAAGAAAGAAGGCAACACTAAGGCAACAAAAGTGACAAAAAAATCCTAAAAGTGGGAAAAACTTTGAAAAAAGAGCCCAAAACTTTGAAAAAAGAGCCCAAAACTTTGAAAAAAGAGCCAAAAACTTTGAAAAAAGAGACACAAACTTCAAAAAAGCAATGAAAACTTCGGGAAAAAAACACAGTAGAAAGAAAAAAGGCAACACTGAGGCGATAAAAAAAGCTTAAAATTGAGAAAAACTTTGAAAAAAGAGACACAAACTCTAAAAAAAGAGACAACAACTTTGAAAAAAGAGACACAAACACAGTAGAAAGAAAGAATGCAACACTAAGGCGACAGAAGTGACAAAAAAATCCTAAAAGTGAGAAAAACTTTGAAAAAAGCTGAAATCTTTTTTATAAAACAGAGACAAAAACTTTGAAAAAAAGAGACAAAAACTTTGAAAAAAAGAGACAAAAACTTTGAAGAAACAAAGCCAGTAGAAATAAATAAGGAAGAAAGGCAAGAAAAGTTCAAAACAAACGACAAAACCTTCAAAAAATTTGGACAAAACTTCAAAAACAGCGACAAAAACTTAAAAAAAAAAAAGACAGTAGAAGTAACTACAGCCTTGTAACTGAAAAACATTTTGAAAAACTCTTACATACACACACACACACACGCACATGCACATCACTGATATATACAGTATCACCAGGTTACTTTCAATACCATAAAACACAATAAAAAAACTTTTTTTTTAGTTTTCCCTTACTACTGTATAATAACTCAAAATCAAAAGTCACATTAAACTTTCTTATCCCGCAACGGGAAGTCCATGGGGTCTTGCACATCTGCTTAAAAGAAAAGAAACACAACACTCTAAAATAAGTTCAGTATGCTCAATACACACACACAGACACACACACACACACACACACACACACACACACACACACACACACACACACACAGGAGCCAGCTATAACACAGCAGCCTGGGTCCATTTAGTCATGTGTACACCTCTCAGTGCAGAGGACCTAGGAGTTAAATTGGCCATGTACTGATTGGTGTTGAAAGAGAACAAACAGCTTTCTGAAGACTTGAAATGATGAAAAATGATGTTTCAGGGTGAGCCATGAGCTTCTCTGCCATTAACCTGCCATGAGGAGAAAGAGTGTGAAGAGTTTCAAATGGACCATTATTATATTATGGCTCACATTTGGTACATGTTGTACACTTTATCTGTTCAATTATGTCTGTTGTGTTTGAACTTTATGTTGTTTACAGGGACGATATCATTGTTACGTATAAAAAATGTGACCTTGGGTCAAATGTTTTGAAATTTTTTTTGTTGCACAAAAAATGGGCCACTGAAATGACCGCTGAAAATAAAAAAAAAACAATCAAAATAGCAAAAAATTTTGTTCGATTATGTCTGTTAGTTTACATCAGGGGTGGCGAACCTGCAGCTCGTGAGCCGCATGCGGCTCTTTGCCTGCTCCTGTGAGGCTCTTACGATAAAAATAAAAAGGAAAAAAATTAATTTATATCAATAATGTGTATATTAGACCCTTTTGCGTTTGGTATCACGTCGGTCTGTAACATTATAGGACATGGAACAATAACTATGTGGTTTGTTTAAGTGGTGTTGCCGTAGCTAGCTGTATCATGTATTGACAATGCAAGATAGGTGTTGCTAGCGAGCAAATAATGGCAGAGTCCCGAGGGAAAAGTAAAGCTAAGCGCAAATATGAAGAGGAGCACAGGACATTTTTATCTGAGTGGGAGGAACTGTATTTTTTTGTGGAACGAAATGGGAAGCCTTTCTGCTTGATTTGCGAGACTTTTAAAGCACCAAACCTGGAGCGCCATTTCACCTCCCTCCACGTTAGCATCATATCAGGTAGCATGGAACATTGCTCGTGCTAAAAAGCCATACAGTGAAGGGGACTTTGGGAAGACATGTCTCAAAGATGTCATTGCTATCCTCGCGCCTGAAAATGACAATTTAAAGCGGTCTGTGTCTGACCTGCAGCTGTCACGGCACACAGTGGAACAGAGAATATCGGATATTAACAAGTCCATTGAAACACAGTTACATACGGACCTTGAGTAATGCATGTATTTCAGCATTGCTTTGGATGAGAGTTGTGACATTCAAGATAAGCCTCAGTTGGCAATACTTGTACGGTCTGTGTCAGAAGACTGCACAATTAAGGAAGAGCTGCTTGACATTGTGCCGTTAAAAGACAGGACCCGTGGTATCGACCTGAAAGAGACACTCATGACTGTAGCTGAGAAGGCAAATATGCAGTTGTCAGAACTGACCGCAATAGCTATGTTAGGCGTTGCAAATGGACTTATTGGGCTGTGTAAAGCTGACGACCGTTTCCCGGATTTTTGGACATTTCACTGCATCATCCATCAAGAGCATCTGGTATCTAAGAAGCTGAACTTGGACCACGTCATGAAACCAGTGCTAGAAATTGTGAATTTTATTCGCACTCATGCTCTCAATCACAGACAGTTCAAAAACCTAATAGCTGAACTTGATGAAGATCTTCCCAGTGATCTGCTTTTTCTTTGCAATGTGAGATGGCTTTCAAGAGGTAACATGCTTTCCCGTTTTTTTGAAATGTTGAACCCAGTGAAGCTGTTTCTGGGAGAGAAACATAAGGAATACCCTCAGCTACATGACCCCCAGTGGATTTCAGATTTGGGGTTTCTGGTCGACATCATCTGAACAAACTGAATGTAGATCTGCAAGGAAAGTTAAAAATGCTGCCTGACATGGTGCAAAGTGTTTTCACATTTGTCAACAAGCTCAAGCTATTCCAGACATTTCCCCTCCTTGTTGAAGGCAAGTGGAGGAGCAGCTGAGGTCTTACAAAGGAGCACTGTATGCTATGCAACACTGGTTGAAAATCTGCAGCAGAGTTTTGAGGACAGATTCTGCAACCTGAGGGAAAAACGGCCACAGATCACCTTCCTCATTAACCCTTTCACTGCTGAATCAGACTGTTTGAAAGTCCCTTTAGTGACAAGTGAAGCAGCGTCCCAGTTGGAGATGATTGAACTTTGTGAAGATGACAGACAGAAACCACAGAGTTCTGGAAAACAGTGCCCACAGACAGACATCTCAATGCTGCACTCAAGCTAATGTCAATGTTTGCAGCAACTTATGTCTGTGAATCAGTGTTTTCTACACTGAAACAAGTAAAGTCAAAGCATCGTTCTGTTCTTACCGACACACACGTGAAAGAGTTACTTCGAGTGGCCACAACTGAGTACAAGCCAGACCTGAAAAGGCTTGTGGATAACAAAGACTGCCAAGTTTCCCACTGAGTCAGTCTAGGTAAGAAAGAAACCTATAAAACTGTTTTGCTGTGTGTGTGTGTGTATGTGTATGTATATGTATGTATGTGTATATATATATATAAATATAAATATAAATAAAACAGCCGCTGTTGTAGTGTGGGCGTGCATGTGTTGTGGCTCTTTGCTATGGTGCAGGTTTTTTTTGGCTCTTTATGCTGGACTGGTTAGCCACCCATGGTTTACAGGGACGATATCATTGTTACATATAAAAAGAAAATGCAATTATGTAATGTATATAGGGCATCTAGCTAAAGCTGATTTGCAGTCCCCATTATTTTAAATAATTTTTAAATTCCAATTAACCCTCATGTTGTCCTTGCGTCAAATTTGTTGAATTATTTTCACTTTTCTTTTTTTTGGGGCACAAAAAATTGCTCAGCGGAAACGAGCGCTGAAAAAAAAAAAAATGTTGTTCAATTATGTCTGTTAGTTTACAGGGACGATATCATTGTTACATATAAAAAAATGCAATTATGTAATGTATATAGGGCATCTAGCTAAAGCTGATTTGCAGTCCCCATTCTCTTAAATAATTTTTAATTCCAATCAACCCTCATGTTGTCCGTTGTCCAAATTCAGTTAATTTATTTATTTTTGGCACAAAAAATGGGCCACGGAAATAAAAGCTGAAAATAAAAAACAACAAAAAATATCAAAAAGCTTTGGCAAAAACATAAAAAAAACACCGACAACATTGAAAAAGTGACAATAATGTTGGGAAAAAGCAATAATAATGTTGAAAAAAAGGTACCAAAACAAGGGGGGGGGTTCACACAAGGGTTAAGTCAAACAACTGTACCGTGTAAGACCAACTGAGGATAAAAAAACCGCACCAATAAAACCTACTGTGTGCATGTTTATGCAAATTTCCAGGTGTGTATGACTTGTACATGAATATTGTCACATTATTATTATGATGAATAATGATTCTACTTCAAATCTACTGTAGCACCTTTCATACACAAATGCAGCTCAATGAGCTTTCCAAATTAAAAAAGAGTTTATTTAACAGTTAAAATATTAACAGCGAAAAATATTAAGTAAAATAAAATAAAAAAGATGAAATAAACACAATATATATCAGCAACAACAGCAATTATTACTGGTATAACTACTGTACCATTACCACTTCACTGTCATTGTTTTACATTATAAGTCTCTAAGATTGACTATAGTGTACATAAAAAAAATTAATCTTTAGATAAATGAAAGGCTAAATTGATGCTGCGGCAGATTCAGAGACAGAGAATTTTACAGTTTTGGGTCCAGAACTACATAAAGCAGCTTCACTGTACATCTTTGTCACACATCTTAGCATCATATCACTATAAACACATTCATAGACAGGAACAATAATCCTAAAATGAATCCTAAAACTAACTGGAAGGCAGGGACCAACAGGTAACCGGGTAAAACTCTGGCAGCAGTGCTCTTCATTAACCTCATATTCCTGTATTATTAAATGCCTTTATGTCATACTCCTATACCTGCACAATTATATAAACAATGTTGAGTCAATTCTGTTCTGTGTGCAACTCAATTTACACAATATCAATAATTAATGTAGAGTCTACAAGCGGTGCCATCATTGTGCTGTCATAGTTAGGATATGGAATACAGCCTATGCAATATTCTCAGACTTAGTTCCAATGTAATTCTATTTTATTGTGTACTATTTGTCACATCATTTCTCATTCTCTCAAAATAACGAATGGTGCTCATATTTACTCTTACGCAAGTTATCCTAAGGTGATTATTTAATTTCAAAGTTATCTCAAGCAAACAAATCGTTATTATTCTTAACCCTCTGTTGCATGGTGTTTCCATATGGCAACAAATTCTTTTTCTTAGTTTTTTTTCACAATAAACCATATAAAATGCATTGTTTTGTTGTTGCTCTTGTGAAGTGAAAGTGTTGAAGGGAAATTTTGAAGTGTTATTAATTTGATGACTTCACATAACCAGGAAATCCTGTTTCCCCGCCCCTTTTCCGGACGTGCACCACACTGAAGATCACGTTCCAGGATCAGCCAAAATGTAGTTGTTTTTCTTAATTTTAGAAGCATTTCTTATTTTTGTTATCTGGGGTAAGTAAACTTTTAATTTTAATCACTTAAACCAGTTAAAATGCTATATTTTTCTGTAAAAGGCTCAAATTAATTTGTTGCCATATGGCATATAAGTTGAATTTGTTTGGTATTCTTTTCAATAAAAGCATGTTTTTCCTCAAATGCGCGCCTTATTTATTATTTTTAAATTTTTTTTCATGATTGCATTATTTAAGCAACCTGGAAACACATCAAGACAGTTTTACCTTGTTTGAAAAATAATTCATGCAATAGAGGTTTAAGATAAATGTCTCGTTGTGTTTAGTTATCTGAGGATAACAGGCTTCTGTACGTCATGATCTATCCAAACCGGTTACACCATGAAGTCTCAAGGGTTTCAAGAAGATATCACAGGAAAAGTGATTGAGGCAGACTTTCCAGGGGTTAGCCCCAAGATATTGGCCCTACGTTTCTAGTCCCAACCAAACCTCCATTCTAAAATGACTACTTTAAAGTCTCTATTGACTACAAAGGACTTAAAGAAAACTTTCGAAGCTATTCACCTGTTACTTTCATTGTTTCTATAAAGGGGTGGCTGTGGAGGGTGGGTCGGAGGGTCGGAGGGTTGGTGGTTCGATCCCTGGCCCTGCAGTTCTATGTCAAAGTGTCCTGGGGCGAGAGGGGACTCTAGCTCACCCAGTTCACCCAGCGGCCCAGGTTTGAGTCCGACCTGCTGCTGTTTGCTACGTGTCATCCCCCATTTCTCTCCCCCTTCCATGCCCATCCACTGTCTCTACGTAATAAAGGGAAAAACACCAACAAATAATCTATAAAAAAAGTGTCCTGGGGCAAGACACTGAACCCCGAATTTCTACCGATGCTGCGCCATCGGAGTGTAAAAGTTTATCTAACATTAAGACTAGTAAAATCGCTATATAAATGCAGTCCTTTTTTCATTTTTATCCCAAAACAGTGGTGAATAACACCACCATTAAAACAAAAGTATGACTGGCACATGCCAAATTCATCAGAACACACAAAACCAAATTTCCTTCTAATTAAGCACATGACAATGATACCGAGAAGTATTTAGAATGGACATAGAACACACCGGGGGCTGCATTCACTTCCAGATAACTTAACGGAGAACGACTGTAAACAACATCATTAACCTGTTTTATACAGTTTATATTCTTTGTCTGGATCTGCAGCATTTCACATAAAATGGACATGGTCTACAGGTGAGCTAACCGTAGACCAGGGGTGTCAAACTCAATTTCCTTAAGGGCTACATTGGAAATGTTTAGTTCATTGACATGCTTTTATTTAACAAAAAAAGTCAATTCACTTTTTATTAATTGCATGTCTCATATGGCTTCCTCCCATACAGTTTGGTCGACACAAAACCCGGACAAAGTCAGCAAAAAGGTTTCTTAGCCATCGTAGAATTTAGCAAGTCATGAAAAACAAACATTATATTTTAAAAGCAGCTACCACCCAGCCGACTCACGACAACCTGAATATTATTAAACTCTCTGGTTCTGAAGGGAAATCTGAGTTGCAAAGTTGATGCTTGGGCGGATAAAAATTTGCAAGGGGCCAGATTTTGGCCCCCGGGCCTTGAGTTTGACACATGCCGTAGACACTTGCCTTTCACTACACATTCCATATGTACGGGAGTATAACTTGAGTGATTTAGTATTGCACTTCTGTAAAGTTGGGGGACTTAAAAGGCAGAGATCTCCCGACTTTTTGTCTCCAGTTTCACACATGCTGGAGCCTACATTTCCCTTGATGCAACTTGATAGTTATTTTTTGTTATATGCTCCAAGCCTAGTTAATACGGATGTCTTTCACATTCCATGTGTCCAGTTTGAACCTCAGTCTTTCTGATATAGCCTACAGTCAATCTTAAGTCTCAAGCCCAAACTGAGATAACCCCCATGACATCTTAAGAACATAGTACACATACATAGCATAGTACTGGCTGAGTAGTACCCCCAATAAACAGTAATCTGACGTTGATGTATAAAATTAGTGGACTTCTCCTTTCATAATATGACAAAGTGATACTGTCCCCACTTTAACTGTGAAAGCTGAGTTGACAGACATTCAAGTGAAACGCTGCCGACACCAGTGCTGGAAACCGTGGAAGTGAAACCAGTGTATGCTCCAAAGAAAAAAGGAATGTGCATGTCAGCAGGGCTGCGGCCCATGCAAAAACTGCCTCATTTCAAGGGCCCACCAGCCTTGCAAGACACTATGGATGAAGCAGAGACATGTAGACGATGATCAGACTAGCCAGATGTTAAGCTGATTGGAATATGTCGCCACCTCTGATTTGGGATCACTGACTCATGGCCATGAAGAAGCTTAAAGAACGGCTACTGCTAGACAAGTTAGCTTGAGCAAGAAAGACTCTGCAGGCTGTTCGAGAGAAATGTTTTTTTCTTTGGAAAGTTTTCACGTCATGCCGCAGACTTTAGGAAACCTCAGTCTTCAGTTGAAAACCCAGAAGATCATTTCAGACCCCACCCATGTCCTCCACAATGAGTACCAGCTTCTTCCTTCAGGCAGACACTTCCCCCAGTGCAGACTCAACCGCTTTAAGAACTAATTTGTCCCCCTGAAATGTTGCTTTTATCTTAAGAACGCATGTACGTTTTTACATTTCTTTTACCAGGAGTTGATGTTGATAAGGCAGCTTACCCTCACTGCACATATTATGACTATTATGATATGTTGTACAACGGGCAGTGTGCAATTTTGTTGGCTTGTCATGTCCATGCAAAGTGATGCAACAGTCTGTATCTGTGTACTTCATGTATGTATGTAAATACAGTGAGGAAAATAAGTACTTGAACACCCTGCTATTTTGCAAGTTCTCCCACTTAGAAATCATAGAGGGGTCTGGAATTGTCATCGTAGGTGCATGTCCACTGTGAGAGACATAATCTAAAAAAATCCAGAAATAACAATGTATGATTTTTTAACTATTTATTTGTATTATACAGCTGAAAATAAGTATTTGAACCCCTGAGAAAATCAATGTTAATATTTGGTACAGTAGCCTTTGTTTGCAATTACAGAGGTCAAACATTTCCTGTAGTTTTTCACCAGGTTTGCACACACTGCAGAAGGGATTTCGGCCCACTCCTCCACACAGATCTTCTCTAGATCAGTCAGGTTTCTGGGCTGTCGCTGAGAAACACGGAGTTTGAGCTCCCTCCAAAGATTCTCTATTGGGTTTAGGTCTGGAGACTGGCTAGTCCACGCCAGAACCTTGATCTGCTTCTTCCAGAGCCACTCCTTGGTTCTCCTGGCTGTGTGCTTTGGGTCATTGTCACGTTGGAAGACACAGCCTTGACCCATCTTCAATGCTCTAACTGAGGGAAGGAGGTTGTTCCCCAAAATCTCCCAATACATGGCCCCAGTCATCCTCTCCTTAATACAGTGCAGTCGCCCTGTCCCATGTGCAGATAAACACCCCCAAAGCATGATGCTAGGAGAGGTGAGGTGAGATCTTGCATGGAGCCCCAGTCCGAGGGAGATTGACAGTCATGTTTAGCTTCTTCCATTTTCTAATGATTGCTCCAACAGTGGGCCTTTTTCACCGAGCTGCTTGGCAATTTCCCCGTAGCCCTTTCCAGCCTTGTGGAGGTCTCTAGTGTCTTTGGACAGCTCTTTGGTCTTGGCCATGTTAGTAGTTGGATTCTTACTGATTGGATGGGGTGGACAGGTGTGTTTATGCAGCTAACGACCTAAAACAGGTGCATCTAATTTAGGATAATAAATGGAGTGGAGGAGGACATTTTGAAGGCAGACTAACAGGTCTTTGAGGGTCAGAATTGTAGCTGATAGACAGGTGTTCAAATACTTATTTTCACCTGTATCATACAAATAAATAGTTAAAAAATCATATATTGTGATTTCTGGATTGTTTTTTTTTTTAGATTATGACCTACGATGACAATTTCAGACCCCTCCATGATTTCTAAGTGGGAGAACTTGCAAAATAGCAGAGTTTTCAAATACTTATTTTCCTCACTGTGTCTATGTATGAGTTATGTTGTGTTGAATTCTTCAAACAGGTAGATATTGTTTACTTAAGCGATTCCGACACGACTGCCCATTTTAATTACCCAAATTAACGCTTAATTAACAAAGTAGCCTTACTTGATCACACACTCAATTTGGAAACTCCTCCATACATTCACCTTGAACGTTCAGTCTATCAGCCTGTCTTTGTTCAGCGTCCCATCTGGTGAGTCAACAGTGAAGCCTGGAGCTGTCCAAGAAACCACTTACTGTGTGTGTGAAAAGGATCCACATCGAGACATTAATCCCCAAAACAATAATCCAATAGATAATGCGTGAGGGAGGCCATTTGAAGCAATGGAAAACAGGAGAGGGAGCGAGGGGGTCTGGCAGAAGAGAGATTCATTCCTCCGGCAGCTAAGGAGATATCACTCACCGATTCATGGGTGCACTCAAGTGTACTATTTGCTTTTCAATTAGGCCATATCCAAATGGAAGATAGGGAGGTTTTAAAAGTATTAACATGCTACTTAAAAGAGTACAGGATTTTCTGCCTCACCATCCAATTTAGATAGAGTCCATCTGAACGATTAGCTGCTCAAACAAACTGCCCTGTCAGAGCACACACACTGATAATAAATAGTTATGGCCAAATTTTGCAAACATCCGACTTAATTAAGGTGCTATTAGGAGACAAGTGACATTTTAGGAACAATATGAAAGGATATCTCATGCGGTAAGGCGGGTGGCTACTGGGAAATAGAATTTTCCATTGTGATAAGATCAGAAATGTCAGGCTTTGTAATCAACTAGAAAAAAAAAATTGATTCCCTATATAGGATTTTTATGTTACGTATTTAACTCTTTAAGTGTGAAAAGCTGCCAGTGAAGAGGAATTATTATTATATTGAACCAACTCATTGAAATCTACATAATTTCTTAAGGCTTACAACACAGGTACTTTGATATTTATCATAATGTGCAAGATCAAATATTCAAAAACCTTGTGTACAGCGCCCGGGTTGCCCAGTTGGTCGAGCGCGCGCCCATACATAGAGGTTTACTCCGGTTCGACTTCGACCTGCGGCCCTTTGCTGCATGTCACCCCCCCCTCCCCTTTTATGTCTTCAGTCTTGTCGAATAAAGGCATTAAAATGCCCCAAAAATTAAAACAAATAAATAAAAACCTTGTGAAAATGTAGTAACTCATGAACTAGTCACTCTTGAATACCAAGATGGAAAAGAACAAGCTAACAAATATATATAATACCTTTTGTTTTTTCAGTTTCATGCATTAGATTGACACTACATAAAATACATGCTCAAATTTGTATATTGTGTTGATTCAAATCTCTTTGAAATCCGATATATTCAATCGAGAATACAAACCAAAATTAACCTGAAATTCACGTAGTATTTACACGTATGATGTGAAATTAGGGGAAATGTCAGACATCCGACCTAGCATGGGCATGGCAGCATGAACATGTTAGGTGGCCTGATGAAAAACGGAGCTTTAGGACCCCTCCTGACAACCCTGCCCAACAACACTTGTGACTTCTGCACTGTGATGCTTCCATTGTTATGATCATAATCCCGTTAGTTTTGCCATAACTACGCACAGTGCACACAGCAGACTATGGATACTTCATTATTGTTGGCGTTGCATGGTTTGTCCATCAGAGGGCGCTCTAAAACGTCCTTGTTATTTCATTCATCAGAACATTAATATATTTTGATGTTCCTCTGTTCTGTTGTGACAATAAAACGAATTATTATCATATTATTTTAGTCAGAACTCATAATTCTAACATTTCCTTCAGGATGAATAAAGTCTATCTATCTATCTATCTGTCTATCTAATTAACTACAAATAACTAATGTTAGGGAAATCTGTTTATGTTTTGTAACGCGTTTCTGGATTATTTTTTTTAAATATACAGTATATTGGCCAATATACAGTATCAGCATACCGGATTTTTAAATAACCAAATATTCATATTGGTATCGGCCTTAAAAATCCTTTGTCGGTCGGGCTCTACTATACACAATGTGAGCACAACACAAACTAAAATGGTAAAACTTGACTTTTCCAAATCAGTGCAGCTACCCAGGTCCCGCCCCTTCCTCAGGGGCTGTAACCAACCAGTGGGAAGTGCCAGCGCTGTGACAAGGATATTGTCCCTCACATAGCTTCCCAATGCAAATCGGAGCCAAGCTGAAGTCATACACAGATACCAACTGTTACCAATGAATCATTGATATCACTCGGTAAACTCCTCATCCCATTAATGCATGTTACTAACTCAACTTCTTCCCTTTGCTAGGTTGCACCTTGTTACTTGGCTTTCTTCTTAAAGCACAGCTCTGAAAACAATGCGGTTCAGTCATGTTGTTATCTCACGTCTCCCTCTGGCTTCATCAGGTCAGTGTTAGAGTTTGGTTGTTGTCTCACTTCACTGTATTGATAAAGTATGTCCCACCATAACCTGTAGGGGATAGCTTTTGCATTTCTTATGTTATGAATTCATAAAAGTTAACTGTTGTATGTAATGAAAGGATAATAGGGTCCTTAAAGGAAGGAAACACAAGTACTATTCCGAAACATGATGTCATGATTAGGCAACGTTTGGTTTCCACGGATTCCATGAGTTATTTGATTTGGAGGAGCTAAACATGGCTGTAGTCCCTTTTACGTGTACAATCTGTAAGGTTAAAAGGATTTTTTTTTTTAAATGCAATCTGTAACATTGCTGGCTGTTGTGATGGTTCTTCATCATTCAGACAAATAAAGCTCAGCATAAGTTCATTCAGGAAGACTGCTATGCTTCACATTTCTCTCTCTCCCAGCCTAATCAGCTGTGTTGTCATCAGCTGAATGTGCGTGTTAACTCTTTCAGTAGTGCCATAAAGACCCAGTTTTACAATCATCACAGAAACATCAAATCATAAATCTCATTCTGGCCTCTCTGCACACACAAAGCAAGTATTGTAATATCTGGAATGTCAGAGGAAACGGATCAAAAGTGTGTCTTGAGTCTTATCAGCCAGTCATTGTTGTACAGTGGCGCTTTTCTATTACCAGCACTGATTACAGCAGTTACACTTTAAAAGCTGTTGTGTTAAAATCACAGGACAAATGTATAGATTTCCAAGTGACGTGGGAGCCAGTGGGAGGGGTGTGATGGGTCTGAGCTCCCATACAAGCAATAAAATCATACATCTGTGGGGGAGGAGAGGGGGTTGCAAATACATTGCCAACAACCATTTAATCCAAAATAATGCAGGTTTCAGAGTATTTAGTATTATTTTCAGTACATTAAAGAGATTACAAGGGGTCTCCAAAAGAACTAAGCACCATTGTTACAAAGGATTACGCTAAGACTTACCTCCATGAGCCCCTCCCACGCCCCCGCCCAATGTCACGTGCAGGCACTTGTCCTATCAGCTAACCACTCAAAAGACTCTCTAGTAACAACCCTATTCTATTATTGTTATCATTATGTTATATTGCGCCAACTATGCCTGCTGAACCGTAACCGTACATCGAACCCTATTTAACTCCACCCAACTCCAACGCTAAACTGAGATTACAACTGGAACGCCTGTCCATGACACAATTCAAGGATTGTTTTTGCATTTCCTTGAACTCATAATAGTTAATGTTGCGTGTAATGAAACGCAATAATAATAGGGTCCTTAAAGGAAGGAGACACAAGTACTAGTTCCTCATTGTGAAGTGATTACAGTAAACATGATGTCATGATTAGGCAATGTTTGGTTTCCACGGATTCCGTGATTTATTAGATTCGGAGGAGCTAAACATGACTGTAGTCCCTTTTACATGTATAATATGTTTTATTAAAATGTTAAAAGTTTTTTTTTTTTATTAAATCTGCAACATTGCCGGCTGTTAAAGGGAAACTTGCAGTTTTGTTTTTTTTAGCTTAATTTACCCTAAAGTGCCCATATTCTGCTCATTTTCAGGTTCATAATTGTATTTTGAGGTTGTACCAGAATAGGTTTACATGGTTTTATTTTCAAAAAACACCATGTTTTTGTTGTACTGCACATTGCTGCAGATCCTGTTTTCACCCTGTGTGTTTGGGTCTTTGTTTTAGCTACAGAGTGAGACATCTCACTTCTATACTATCTTTGTTGGGAGCTGCACATGCTCAGTAGCTCAGTAAGATCCCATCAGCTAGAGAACTCTTTCTCCAACTTTGGTCAGTCCAAGGCAGGATTAACTGGGAGACTTCTTCTAGACGAGGGCCACTTGTGGAATACCTGCAGAACAGGGACAGGAAGTAGTTCTTTTGGAGATTATGGTCAACTAGTGGCTGTTGTAGCAGTGTTTTGCAGTGAGATCGAGCTAGCATGCTACGGCTAGCCACCTCGTCTCCGCCAGTGACGTAGAAAGCCGTGCAGATTTTGAACAGCTCACCCGGAGACTGAAGGCAGAGGACATTCAGAAATTTGTATCTTAGTCAAAACAGCATGGAGTGTGTATGTGTGTGGAAGCACCAGAGACACAAAATAACACCCCAAATCCCAGAAAAAGTAATTTTTTTTTTCATAATATGGGCACTTTAAATGAACAGCTTCAGAGTCATTGGAATGGTTCTATAGCAACTTTCGGCCTCAGCACCACAAAGTATCGCATGATATCAGGTCTCGCGATGTAACAAATTGCTTCACGCCACTGCACACATACGCCCGTTCAGGAACCGGCTAACAAGGTAGCGATGAAGTTTTTTATCGGAAAGCATTGTCGGAGGAACAGAGAAAGAGGAAAGAGACTGACCGAGGGAGGAGTCAGACACAGGTAAGAATAGGCGCTGCCAATTATGTATTCCGAAACCTGCGAGCAAAGAGCAGGTCTATAGAGAAACCTGCAAACCTGAAATCTGTTCCACTCTTTGATGCTGTCCATTGTCATACCAGACAAAGTCGACGCAACCCTCCTCCACCCCATTTACCTCCAACGCCCATCATTCCCCAGCACCCAGGGTTCCTCCATCAGAAGCCCCGCTTCACATCACATCCTTCCAGATCTTCAGGCTTCCTTTATCCCTTCATCACCTCCACCAGTGTCTAGACTCGGGGGACATATTGCTACATATCCACTGCCTCTATAACCCTTATAATTTCACATCGCCAAAGACTATACATATCAGCCTACCAAATTGAACTTAATTTCGCTCTTAAAAGAAGACACTCCTGATTGAAATGGCTTCATTCAAACATGACAGGACATGACAGGAGGGAGCAGTGTTAGAAAGTAATGATGAAGGAAGTGAAATGTGTTTTCTGTTCTCTCCCAGATTGCATCAGTGATGGATTTATTTTGATGAGGAAGCCAACGGACGTGTGCCTGACATGTACATTGGCAATGGCCATCCCATTTGCAAAACCATGTGTATGTTCCAAAGGGGCTTAGATGTCACATGTGATGTTACTGCTCCAGTCCAGCTGCAATTCACATCTGTTTAAGGAGCATTATCAGCATGTATCTGTAATCACTTACAGCCTCAGTGTGAATGGACGTACTGTATGTGTAGAGGTATGTGTGAATAGGATAAACGCAGCTTGTATCTAGTTTTACAGTGTTGAGTAGCAGCTCTTATCATCCCCTCATAGAGACAAACAGACCTAAATGATCCAGTTATAAGCTTTCATCGATCTGCTGCTGGTCGTTTTATGACATGCTTGCACTGTTGTTCCCATCCCACACCATTGATTTTTACAGCCTGTGTTAACAGCAGGCCCCCTTGTAAAAGTGCCTCAGTCCACAGCAATGTATTGGGCAGGTTGTGTGTGCATGGTGTGTGTTCGTGCCTGTGTGTGTTTGGCTTCAATGATATGGTGATAATCCCAGATCAATGAGAGATAATGTTAAAGGATGCTACTTTTCTACTGGCATATGGGAGCCTTGACAAGCAGCTGTAAAGTCTTTTACTCTGTTTATTTTACCTTTATCTTAACCAAACATGTCCACTTAACTGCTTCTGTTACAAAGCCCGTCATCCGCTTTTCCATTGGTTAAGAGAAATTGATGTCATGGACATACAGGCGGGTCTGTCAGGCTAGCCTGTCAGGACTGATTCTTCATCTCCACAATCATCTGCATGTGATTAATCCGCCTGTTTTAACACTCTGGAATCATTTTTGACCACTGTCTATGCATTTTTTTTAGTCTTTTAAAAAGAAGAAAAGCTTTACTTGAAAAGCTTACTTGGTCCAGTGCTGCCAACTTTAAGATAAACACAGATTCAGAAAAAAAGTCTTTGTGGTAGACAGGCCACACACTCAACCCACTAATATATAATATAGAGTTATTTAATTAACACTGGCAAGAGCGACGACTTCATTTTTGTCTCTGTTAAGCAGCTTTAAACTGTCCACACCTCACATACATGACATCCTTTTTCAGCACAAACTCAACTGTAAGGCTGACTTTTGTTCTGTTTATTTGACAAATGATTGTGTTGTAATATATATAATTAATATATAACAAATAGTATATGTTAATACATATTGTTCCACTTTTTGTACACATAAAATGCAGCAGAAAACATAAGAAATAAAAATATAATGCAGTCTAATTTTATGTAAAAGGATTTTATCCCAACTTCATTTTTCAATGAAAAGTCTATCTACTGATAGACTGTTTATGAAAATTCTTTCCAAAAACAGTTATGCTGACAGATTTAGTGACACAGTGTGATTGCCAGTACTTTTGACTGGTTTTCTGAGCTTGTCTCTACATGATCTATAAATAAAGTTATGTACTTATGTGTTTTCACAGATAAATAGAGTCATTTCAGAGCCTGCCATTTCTTCTATGTCCCGCCGTTGTCCCCAGTGTCTTCCTACCTTTACACAGCAACTCTTTTCCACAGCCACCGGCACACTTCCCTATTCCATCATCAGCCTCCTAGTTTTTATACCTCACCGTTGTTGTGCTCCAAGCCTCCTAGCCATAGCAGCCAACATTGACAGTTGGTCCCCAATACATACCATCCTGCTACAATACTGACCAACAGATCCAAGTCAGGATTAGACTGAACCAATAAAACAGAATTTTCTATTTTTGCAAGTTAAGTTTGGAACCATTGCTCTTATTTCATATTTTGAGGAAAAAAAAGTTACTGCACACTGCCAAAATTAACAAAATTTAGTCTACTAAGTTGTGATTAGCTGCCCGGGAATGAAAAGCCAAAAGCAGGGTGTGGAATTCAAAGGAAGAGAAAGAGCATCACACACACACACACACACACACACACATGTACGAGTCACCACTGGCCTTTGCTTATTAATGTGTGGTTTCAGGAAACTATTGTTGCACTGATGTTTCCAGCTCTAATGTGAGTGGCCAGAACAATGCAGTGTTAATTTGTTTGGTTTCCGGCGAAGGACTGTGAAAACAGTGATGGCCACAGAGACAGGAAAGGACATTAATAGATGAAGGAATGCTGTGGGGGATGTGCCGGGCAACGTCCTCAATGAAGGAGGATGTTAGACAGAGAAAGAGAACGTTAGAATTAGCAAAAGGATCATACTAGCATTGCATGATGATTATATACAATTAGTCTCATTGCTTGTGGCAAGAGAGACCAATGTTTAATACTTCACAGCTAACTTTTTGTCATGAAAGGAAAAGCACAGGAGTTACTCATAACATTAACAATGCCTCTGTTCTATTCAAGTGTTCCAGTAAGTCATGACAATCTGGCGGTGAGTTAGCAGGAACAATACCAGGACCTGAAACTTAAGTTACATGGAATTCAAACATAATTGAACTGTGAGTTTTCCTACTGTCACATTTCAATAGACAAAAAGTGTCCCATAAAGATATGCATGTCTAATGAAATTTATAAAAGAAGGAAGGAGTCACATGTCTTTATTGGTGCCAGTTCTATTGAAGCAGGCATGGCCCATCATATTGGAGTGAATTAAAATGTAATTTTAAATTCATATATATATATATATATATATATATATATATATATATATATATATATATATATATATATATATATATATATATATATATATATATATTAGCTAGCGTTAGCTCAAAACGCCTTTCAAGTGACAGCTTTTGTCGTGTTTGGTTACTAGCTTGTAGCTAAGCTAGCAGTCATTTCAAAACCGTTTTAGCTATCTATGATTGTTTGATTGCTAACGTTAGCTCAAAACACCATTCAACTGACAGCCTTTGTTGTTTTTGATGCTAGCTTGTAGCCAGCTGTGAACCAACTTTGTTAAGTAGGTCCATTTTTACTGTGTTGACATTACAGATGTCTCTCGTTAGCATCTTGTATGCTACTTGTTGCAATGTGACGCATGTAAGCCAACATGGGGGGCTTAAAACACCATTGAGCACCTGCACAACATTGTGGAGTTACAGCACTTTGTTCAAATCATAACACACTGCTGTCAAAACAGAATAGATTTTAGTCTGGTGCCTATCAAAAAGGTCTCTCACTGTTTTCTTTAAATAATAATTGATTTGTGTTAAAATGACTCAAATTATTCAAACTGTACAACGGTGCGCGGTCACGGAAGGCTTGTATCATGTAGACCCGACGACAGTTTGGTTGTCATTACTTAGAATTCCTCATGGGGGCGACAGAAAGTCCACGCCGTAGATTCCATAAAGGTGCTTAAGTGTGATGGGCTCATAGTGACAGTACACCTCAGGGTTATTTCCTTTTTAATCTACTTAAGTGTTTTCAGCCTGTAATAAACTGGGCTGACGATAATAGAATGTACACTGAACAACTAGCATTGTTTTTGGTGGTAAGACACTAGGGAATTCTTTAATGAAATTCAACACAGTATTTAATACAGTTTACTTTCTAAAATCATTCAAAAATAATAAACATTACACTTATCCCCCTTAAAGGAATCATTGTTTCAAATGATAATCTACAATATTTACATTTTACATTTTAAATTGCATGTATTGTGTGTATCATTTCCTTTGGGTTATTTTTTTAATTTTAATTTATTTTAAATTTGTAACAGTTTATCTGTTTTCACTAATATTATTCTTGGGACTTTAGACAAGTCAGTTGTGAGGCGTTTGCCCCCCAAAAAGAGCTCTCTATGTTGCATTCTTGTTATCCATGAAAAGGATCTGAGAGGGTAGAAAATGAGCTTGAAGCTAACAGGATGTGTTTTTTATCACTTCCTCCCAGTTGCAATTTGTTTAGGACTATATCACAGTGACTGAAGGAAAAGAGGAGGTAGAAAGGGATAAAGAGGAAGTTGGGTGACAAGCAGAGGTGTCAAATGTATTCACATTCAATACTCTAGAAGAAGTATAGATACTAGGATTTAAAAATACTTCAACTCAAGCTTTTTACTTAAAGCGTAACTCTTGCCAAAATGCAACCTACACTCTAAGAAATTTCTGTTTATTAACAGTTGTATGACTGTGTGTTTTCTAAGAGAACTCGTCCATTGAGAGTGATTCACAGTTGTATTTGTGTTCATTTATATTTCATGTTGCATTATGGGACTTTTATCTGTGCTCGGGCGACTTTTGGCGGCCATGGCGGCCATTTATCCGTCTGCATAGGTACCCGGGTAAGGGAGCGTCAAAAGCCTCAAAAAAAGCTGCAAAAGTGGAACAGAAAGCGTTGAAAATGTGTAAAAAAAAGCGCCAAAAAGTCAATGAGAAGCGTTGAAACAAGCGTCAAAATGACTTAATCTGAGAGAAGGTGAAATAACATTTGAAATAACAGAAAATAGAGTTTTTTCTTCAATTTTTGTTTTTTATTACGGTTAATGAGCTGCCAGAAATGTCTTTTTCTGTTATTTTACGGATTTATTTCTTAGAGTGTAGGGTCTTTTTGTGAATGTACCCGAGTCAAACTTTCACTTAACCTCTTAAAAACGGTTGAAAATCCATTGCTTTTTGGTCTAAATGTCATACCCAAATTAAAAGCCCTCTGGGGTGTGCCTGATATAATTGAAAGCTAACACTGTGTTTATGTTGCAAGTATCAGGGTGATTCTAGGCCTTACTGACACAGAGTTACAGAGGTTTACAGAGTTTTTTTATTTCCGTCCAAGTCATGCATCTGTAAAATTATTAAAATATACTGCTGTAAACACATCTGGTGAGATACAGAAAACACAATACCATAACCACGTCTCAGCTTCATACAGAAAAATCCAGAAGCCAAAAGACTCAAAAATGGAATAAAAATGAAGTTCTTTCTACAGACATGTCTGTGCGTTTTTTTTTTTTTTAATTTTTGTTTGAAAAGTACAAAGCAAAAACCTAAAAAGGTGCAAAATACAAAACTTCTCAAATACGCAAACACACCCACATCAATCCCACACATACTTGAAATAACTATATATACATACAGTAAATATATAGAAATAAGTCATTGTAAATTGGTCATGGTGTGAAATACAATAAATAAGGCCCTATTTTTGCTTTGACACAGCTACAGCCGTCACGGGTTAAAATGTCATTGGCAAGTATGGTGTCTACTGATTCGTCTTCTTATTGGCTAAAAAGGTAGGCGGGTCTCATAATATGTCATTTTAACTGGTCCGAGCTAATGTTGATCTCCTGCACAAGGGTCTGACATCCAGTCAGCAATTTCATTTGCTACCCACAGGGCTCTCCCAGACTCTCGTCAACGGATTGGCTCATATGAGGTCTCATTGGAATCCGTAGACCTCAGAGAATAGAGCTCAACAGTCCTGCCCCTCCTCTGAGAAACCTTGGGTTCCGGAAATAAATTTCCCTTTCATTTCTCCCATTGGCGTCTGGAAAAATCCATATATAAAGAGTTTTAGACCATGCCTTAGGCTAACAAGCTATCACGTGACTCATAAACATATCATTTCGAGTGACAAGACAAGAAAGTCTTTACTGCTATACTTCGTAACAATGATTCCAATGCTACATTTAGCTAGATGCTAATGTCAGGAAAACCTCATGGTTGCCAATGTTAATTTTTCCACAATTTTGGATCACGTTGCTTATCATATATAACATATCCAGTTGTGTAGTTTTTGGCTTAGAAGCATTTATTGGATATTTTTCATGGTTTCAACCTGCCGCTAAACATTGCAGTCAGTCTTCGGCTACGGGAAACCCAATTGTCGACGTCGACACGTGTATCGTGTGCGATCTAGCATCTACCACAACCCCATTGAACTCAACATGCGCCATTTTGGTATCCGGTTATTATTATGAATCCATTCCTAGGATGGCGAAAGCATTACCCGCTGCCTCTGATTGGCTAGTACTGAGGTAGTCATGAGATCAGTTAAGGATAGATTAAGAAAACTAGGGTAAGCCAATTAGAGACATCCTTGTAAAAGTAATATTGCAACGAGGAGGGTGAGTTACAAGCTCGATGTAGACAGAATTATGACTAAGATGAGTGAACATTGTTATCATCTGAGATCTTCTACCATCTGGATTTTAGTTAAAAAATCAACATAAAAGGGACCAACCATCTGACATCCACTGAGGCTTACTTTTCTTTAGGCATTGGATGCTTTTTCATAGATGTGGGCAGGAGTTAAAATGATCACACAAATGAATTTATATACAAAAAAATAACTTTAACCTTTATGTTGTCTTTGGGTCAAATTTGACCCGTTTTCAAAGTTTTTTTTATATCCAAAATATAGGAAGTGAAAATGAAGTAAAAACTTTGTAAAAAGCAACAAAAACGTTGAGATAAGGGGAAAAAACGTGTTTCATGGTCAAAGGGAAGACAATGCAAGGGTTAAATCTCATTTCCTTTTCACTTAAATAATGACATAAAGACATGGTCTTTTCGGTTGGCTTGCAAAACCATCTCACACCTATCTATGCATTTTTGAGGGGAAACCACCTAACCCCATCCCCAATGATGACCTCCACGTTTTCTACCACTAAGTTTATTGTCATTATAAAAGTACATTTATTAAATACTGAAGGGTATAGCCAACATACCCCTACCACCCCCCTCCCCCTCCCACTGAAACCTCAGTGATGCATTGTGACCTCAGATGGGCTCTGTTTTTTTCTCTCTCACTCTTCTTTGACTGTGTCTTTCTGTGTGTCTCTGTGTCGGTTGTCTCTTGAGGAAGCTCCTTCTCTACAATCTAACATCAGTGGTGGTGGCCAGAGGATTTGCCTATCAGTAACAGCACATGTTCTCCTTTTTAAAAAACAATAAGCTATCTAAGACCACATGTGTCTGCTGGGGCGTTTGACTGCAAAGCTTTACTGAACACATTGCGTGTGTGTGTGTGTGTGTGTGTGTGTGTGTCTGAGTGTGTGGTTGTTTGCACATATATCTCTGCCTCTCTTTCACTTCCCCATTCTATAAGCCAATTTCACAACCATGACACACAGACTTGATTAGGGTGCACATATTTTCAGACACACACACACACACACACACACACACGCACACACACAGACAGACAGACAGACAGACCCACTTAGTGTGTGTGTGTGTGTGTGTGTGTGTGTGTGTGTGTGTGTGTGTGTTGACATTGTCTTTTCTTTCTGTGGTCACTGCTTATATTTGATAGTACATGGTTATCACACTTGACTGTAATGATTACATAATAAATCCATGGCTTCCAGTTGGTGTACTAAAATTGTATTATTATATTTACAGACAGTAAAGTAATGATCCAGATCCATCACATATCAGGCCGCTCAATGCCATTTGAGCTCATTTAAGTTTATTTATTTGGTGGTGGGGAATGAAAAATGGGGGTGTTGAAGCCCAATCATTTCAGTGTTCTTAAAACCATTAATAGTAATAATAGTTGAATAGGCATATAAAATATACAGATTTATGTCTTAAAGGTGCCCTGCCACATGTATTTCACTACTTTGTGGTAATATCTGAAGTTCTACCATGGACTCTGTAACCTTGTTTCAAGAAATTCTAGTGTGGTATAGAACGCCTGCAGGAAGACTCAGCTCCATTTGTGCCATTTCTCATTAATATTCAATGAGCCAAGCTGCTTGGCTCTGATTGGCTTACAGCTAGCCAATGAGAGCCCGGCTATCAGCATCCTTTACCCAGCGCAACTGGGCGAGCTCATGAATATTAATGAGCCCAGGCAACATGACATATATACATAACAAGATGTGCTTTAACTGCAGACTTTCAGCTTTAATTTGAGGGTATTTACATCCAAATCAGGTGAACGGTGTAGGAATTACAACAGTTTGTATATGTGCCTAGGACCAAAAGTAATGGGACAGATTAACAATCATAAATCAAACTTTCACTTTTTAATACTTGGTTGCGAATCCTTTGCAGTCAATTACAGCCTGAAGTGTGGAACGCATACACATCACCAGACGCTGGGTTTCATCCCTGGTGATGCTCTGTCTTCGGTTACTGCTTGTTTTTGTTGCATTTTCCCTTCAATTTTGTCTTCAGCAAATGAAATGCATGCTCAATCGGATTCAGGTCAGGTGATTGACTTGACCATTGCATAACATTCCACTTCTTTCCCTTAAAAACCTCTTCGGTTGCTTTCGCAGTATGCTTCGGGTCATTGTCCATCTGCACTGTGAAGCGCCGTCCAATGAGTTCTGAAGCATTTGGCTGAACATGAGCAGATAAGATTGTCCGAAACGCTTCAGAATTCATCCTGCTGCTTTTCAGCAGTCACATGAACAATAAACACAAGAGAATCAGTTCCATTGGCAGCCATACATGCCCACGCCATGGCACTACCACCACCATGCTTCACTGATGAGGTGGTATTCTGGTCTTCCTGTTTTTGAGGCTCACCAATGGTTTCCATCTTGTGATCCCTCTGTATTCACTCTGGTGAAGTCTTCTCTTGATTGTTGACTTTGACACACATACACCTACCTCCTGGAGAGTGTTCTTGATCTGGCCAACTGTTGTGAAGGGTGTATTCTTCACCAGGGTAAGAAGTCTTTGGTCATCCAGCACAGTGGTTTTCCGTGGTCTTCCGGGTCTTTTGGTGTTGCTGAGCTCACCGGTGCGTTCTTTCTTTTTAAGAATGTTCCAAACAGTTGATTTGGCCACACCTAATGTTTTTGCTCTCTCTGTATTTTTTCATTTTTCAGCCTAATGATGGCTTGCTTCACTGATAGTGACAGCTCTTTGGATCTCATATTGAGAGTTGAAAGCAAATGCAAATGGCACACTTGAAATGAACTCTAGACCTTTTATCTGCTCCTTGTAAATGGGATAATGAGGGAATAACACACACCTGGCCATGGAACAGCTGAGCAGCCAATTGTCCCATTACTTTTGGTCCCTTAAAAAGTGGCAGGCACATATACAAACTGTTGTAATTCCTACACCGTTCATCTGATTTGGATGTAAATACCCTCATATTAAAGCTGAAAGTCTGCAGATAAAGCACATCTTGTTTGTTTCATTTCAAATCCATTGTGGTGGTGTATAGAGCCAAAAAGATTAGAATTGTGTCAATGTCCCAATATTTATGGACCTGACTGTATACGTACATTTTTCGCTTTTCTGAAAAGAGCGTAAGGAGGTAACATAGGTTCAGGCTAATTATTGCTAACTAAAATAACTAGTTAAGATTAGTAATTAAACCTAAACAGCTTCTCCTGACAATACGGTGATTTGTCGACTATGCGACAGCAAGTCGCTTGGTTACGACACAACTGTTCTTTTACAAAAACGTCTGCTACTGCTACGTTTTTTAACGCTTCAGATGTAATGTTATTCGCTGTCAAAATGGCGCCAAAAGGAATGGCGGTATGGCGCATAGCCCCTTGCCCAATAATGACTGGCTACCGTGCAAGGGCCACCGTGCAAGGGCCACCGTGCAAGGGTGCCCACGTTCGTTGCAGTACTCTCCAAAACACCAGAGGGCGTACACACGAAATAATCTGTGAATGAGCAAGAAGTAGTAGAGAAGAAAAGAGCGGAAGAAAAGGAAAGCAGGCTGCCTGGCAACAGTAGTAAATACATCTTTGACACATACGTGTATCTGATTGATCATCAGATCGTTGACACAATGATCTCTCATGTTTTTCCACACTTTCCAGCAAATGTTTAAGTCTGCTGCATTAGGGCTTCTACTTTTCAAAATAAAAGCTTAAGTCTGGTCCACTATTTCTTCATACTTTGGTGTTTTGGGTGTTTAAGTATGTAATAATATATTTTAAATATATTATATTATTTTGTTATATTGCAATTTCCATTGTATTCCAAGATGGTGCCATGATAGTTTGTTTGAAGGTTTTGTGAATTGTGTGTATAATTTCATTAGGAAAGCCTGTAAGTGTGCCTCATCCTGCTGGTGCCATAATCTCACGAGCCAGGTTTTTGAAATTATAAAGTAAATAATGTCCCCGGGCCCCGGTATGGGGCATAATTGCCAAGCCTGAATTTTTGTCTCAGTCCGCCCCTGCCAAATGGTCACAAGGAAGACTTACTTCTGTAGTGTTTAGCCTTAAATAGCTTATATTCGCACCTATTGATTGTAATTTTCCTAGTCCATAACATACTGGAATCCATGATTTAGGTGGGTGTTCCCCTTTAAGGTTTGAAATAGTTAGTTTTTTTCAATTGTTTGTACTGTATAACCTCACAGGGGAAATCCCTTAATCTGCAACTGCAACTACAAATGTATTTTTCACGTGTGCAAATGTTATCAGTTTGAATAAATCTTTTTTTCACAGGTTCACAAACAACAAGCCGAGGAATCTTTCAGACCCAGTGTTGAGCCGACAGAAGGCTGAGGGAGACCATTATCTTTGTTTGACTTCCTCTTCTTAGTGTTCGATAAATCTGCGTGGCAGGATGATCTTGACCTCTTCATTCAAAGGAGCAGAGGTGAAGAGTCCACAGCGGTGCAGACAGAAAGACTACACTGCAAATAATCCCAGGTCTGCCACGTACTGTGATCCAGCATGCACACCGCATGCTCCACTTGGCGTCAGCATACGTTTGCTTCTTCTTTATAACTTTTATCTTCCAAAGAATGGCATGTCAGTTTGACATTTATTCACTTACACACCTTTAACAATAGTCTCTTCACTAGCTATGTCTCCATCCACACTTTTTATCCTAATTAAGTGATATCGAATAAAAAATGCCTTATGGAAACAGTAAAATTCGATGGAATTTCATGAATATTGACTCAAAGGAAATACGTGCGGTCTCATCGGATTTTAGGATGGTTATTAACGTTATTAGCAGAAGAAGAAGAAGTTTTAGTTCATTTCTGCCCAGTATTTCCGCTCTGTTTTCACACATGGAGGGCGTCAACAAAAGACAGATGTAAGTGGACGAACGAGAAGACGAGAGACTCTTTGAATTTAATTTACGAGCAAAATATAAGGGCTATTGTAGATAGCGAAAATCTAAGAAATGCCATCATTTATCAGGAACTCGCAAAGGAAATGGTCGACAAAGGTTAGGACAAGCCGTGGGACATCCTCCAGAGTAAATAGAAGGCGCTCAAACAGCGAGACATGTCTCAAAAAAGAGTCTTGCAGCGGTGCCAGAAGGACAATAAAAGCCAAGTTGCATCTGCATCGTCATAGCAATGTGTTGATAGCGTCGTTGTTTCTTATTATAGCTTGATATGTCGCTATCAGCTGGCACATAAGCATTATGACAGCTCGTCCAATATTGATCATGTGTTGGTAGACGGCGCGACCCATTTTGTCTAGAAAAACTTTGTTCCCAAAAGTTTGCTTGAATGTTGTGCGATTCAGTGCGAAAATGAATGGAAACACCTTAAAATGTCTCAAATTAATTCGATATGCCAATTTGTGACGTCACTACGCTGGTTTTTATTCACTTTAAAGCCGTTGGATGGAAACACACTTTCACCAGCTTTATTCTTATGATTTTTTTTTTTACCAAACTTCAGATAATTAGATTGACAAGTGGATGGAAACTTAGCTCCTGATGGTCACTTCCAGCATGAGAAACATTCACAGTCTTTATGCCGCATCGCTCTTTGAAAATTTGGGATTTACTGTCGAGAAAAGAAAAGATTACACTCTACTGGTTAATGAACTCTGAAATAGACAAATCATCTGCCATATTTTGAGATATCCCCTAAATCTTAACATATAAACAAAATGCAAACACCCTAGTCTTCTTTTTTTGCAGTGTGGGAAAAAGAAACAATGAGAGAAAGAGAGAGGCATTGAAAAAGTAACTGTGTACATACGTTGACATTCCTCCTGGTTCCTTTCCACTTAAAGGAGACAGGAGAGCCAACTGACAGCCTCTGAGAGGTTTATGTCTGCTAAGCAATAATCATGCATGTCTGTGTGTGTGAGAGTGTGTGTGTGTGTGTGTTTGCCTGTGTAAGTGGTGAATTTGGCTGAGTAGTCTAAACACCGAGAGAGACACTTAAAGACCCATCGGTGCTTTTTGTCCTGCAGACAAGAGCTCTTCACAGAGACAGACATCAACCTGGAACAACCTTTTCAAAGCCGAGCGCTCCTGTTCATTGACCGTTACCTCCAACAGCAGAAATCTGCAAGCTGTGTTCATACCATATGTTGTTGTTTTCAACTGCTTTTAGGAAGACATGCACTTTAAAGCATAAGCACATTAAGCATGTGCAGCCTTTGTTCAGTTTTTTTTTGTATAATATACAATAGTTTCACCCTTTGTTAGAAAGAAACTGTACTGATCAGATTTAACAGGTTGCTATTGACACTCTGTCTTTCTGTGAGTATAATAATATATAATATAGATTTTTGTTCTGCAAATTATAAAACCCCCACTTTAACCCTTGTGTTGTGTTCCCGTCAAAGTGAAAATCAACACTTTTGTTGATGCTTTTTATTGATTTTTTTAATACTTTTTCTTACGTTTTTGTCCCTTTTTTCAACCCTTTTTTCAGTGTTTGTCCCTTTTTTTTTCAACACTATGTAACACTAACTTATTAAATTCAGTTTTACAGTTATTTTTGGAATTTATGGACAATAAACCTCATTTATAGGAAATTATACCTGATGTTTGAGTTAGAAAAGCAGAAATTAGGAATTATTTTGACTAAAATTAAAGGAATGGATGTTGATGGATAATCACAGACTGGAATATGTCAATACTATTTCAAAAACATTTCAATTTGTTTTTCAAATGCTATAAAATTGAATAAGACACCCCAAAATTAATGAAAGTAGAGATTTGTACTTGCCAAAGAGCGTTGTGTGGAATCAGTCATGTTGTTTTGGGGAATTAAAAAGAACATTGATATAGGAAAACGGGTCAATTTGATCCAATGACAACAGGGTTAAAAGGGGAGCGGGAACTGTATAGTTGAGTAGCTTATACGTTGCCTTCATCCTAATTTAATTCCATTCAATTGAACTTTATTTAAAAGCAACTGTTCGTGGTGTTTGGCCTAATTCACCAGGGACATTTTCTGGTGACAAACTCCAACAAGCCCATGCAAAGCTTGATATGTAGGCCACATTAATTCTTCATGTGCTTATTTTGTTCAATTGTAACTAGCAGCTTTGTTACCAGCTGCAACAGCGACGCTGGTATTGTTTTCACTGTGTGTGTGTGTGTGTGTGTGTGTGTGTGTGTGTGTGTGTGTGTGTGTGACCTTTATTTGAATGAATGGGTGTCATCTTGGAGTGTGCTATCCAGTGTTCACACTACATCTGTGTTCTGCTCCTTCTATACTCAGATTCAAACAAGTGACTTAACCCTCGGGTTGTCTTCCCGTCGACCTGCAACTTTGTGTTTTTCTGGGTTGAAATTTCAACTTTTTCTCCACTTTTCTCCACATTTTTGTCAATTTTATTCCTATTTTTGTCACTTTTTGTCACTTTTTGAAGTTTTCTTAATTATGTTTCAGTAAAAAAAATTTTACATTTTTTTTTTTGCTTTTTCCAATGTTTTTGATGGGTTTTTTAGGGTCACTTTTTCAGCGTTTAAAAAAAGAATGTTTTTGTTGATTTTTTTTTTTCCTGCGTTTTTTCAGCTTTCTTTTGTCATAGTTCTGATATAGAAAGTTTTTGTAAAAGGGTCAAATTTGACCCAAGGACAACAGGAGGGTTAAGGTAATTAATTAAGTGTGCCACTTAACACATGTGGCCACACACACACACACACACACACACACACACACACACACACACACACACACACACACACACACACACACACACACACACACACACACACTTTAAAAGACAAGTTCTTTTAACTATAATGTGCAAAAAGCCAACTGTACACGCATTGATATTCTGCACAAATGAACTTCCTAACATATTCAACTTTATTCACGTGACAGGTGTACAAAGTAGTGAACACAAACAGAGACACAGCTGAATAACATGAAAGATGAGACTCACGTAATATTTATGGTCCTAATTGATGTTACAGATTAAAATGTATCTGTCCTGAAAGCACATAGACACAAGGTAATTACAGTAGAGCTCAAAGAATGTCAGTTTTTCAGATAGGGGTTCCTCTGTACAGGTCACTAAAGCATTCTGGTATGTCAATGTGTGTAGAATCCTATACTGCATGTCAGATGTGCTGTACAATTGTGTGCAACACAGCAAAGAGAGAGGAGCAAAAAATCTGGCAGGTTTTTAAATGGGTTGGGAGGGAGATCCAGGGTACAAGCGGCCAAAATGGGTTTCCTCAGGAAGGGGGGCTGGCGTCTCCCTTAGAGATAGATCGGAGTAGAGCCGCTGCTCCTTTGTGTCGAAAGGAGCCAGTTGAGGTGGTTCGGGCATCTGGTAAGGATGCCTCCTGGGCGCCTCCCTAGGGAGGTGGTCCAGGCACGTCCAGCTGGAAGGAGGCCTCGGGGAAGACCCAGGACTAGGTGGAGAGATTATATCTCCAACCTGGCCCGGGAACGCCTCGGGATCCCCCAGTCGGCGCTGGTTGATGTGGCTCGGGAAAGGGAAGTTTGGGGTCCCCTACTGGAGCTGCTGCCCCCGCGACCCGATACCGGATAAGCGGATGAAGATGGATGGATGGATGGATGGATGGATGGATGGATGGATGGATGGATGGATGGATGGATGGATGGATGGATGGATGGATGGATGGGTCCAATGGTAAGGACAGAAGGAGCATCTGGGTACCAGATTAAACATATTTGATGCATATTTTCCATTAAAAAATATTTTTGATATACAGTACTTCAGGGAAACAAAACCACGTTGTTAAGTGGGACAAATCTGCAAAACACATCTGCCTACAGATGAAAAAAGTCAGATGAGTGGCCTCTACACGTTCTCTGTGGCTCCCTCTGCAGGTCAGCATCACTTAGTGTTTTATGAGGGTTGTGGACATTGAGTTCAAAAACTTTTCACACTAGAAGAGATAGAGAAGTGTAGATAATATAGGTATGATTTCTTTAATCCTTGGTCATTTCTGCTGGTCTTTTTAAAGTAAATGTATACTGAGACTTAGTAAATGGTTGTACTACACACACACACACATACAAAAACTTTCTGTATCAGAACTATGATAAAGAACGCTGAAAATGTGACAAATATTGCAAAAAACTACAAAAACGCAGGGAAAAAAAATAAACTGAAACATTTTTTTTAACGCTGAAAAAGTGCGTGTACAGTTTGCTTTTTGCACATTATAGTTAAAAGAGCACTCAACATGTCTTTAAAAGTGTGTGTGTGTGTGTGTGTGTGTGTGTGTGTGTGTGTGTGTGTGTGTGTGTGCCATGACACGTGTTAAGTGGCACACTTAATTAATTACTTCAACCCCCCTGTTGTCGTTGGGTCAAATTTGACCCTTTTACAAAAACTTTCTATATCAGAACTATGACAAAAGAACGCTGAAAAAAGTGTTAAAAAAAACTACAAAAACACAGGAAAAAAAATGAATAAAACATTTTTTTCTTTTAAGCTGAAAAAGTGACCAAAAAACAGGGAAAAGTGGAAAAAAAACCCATCAAAAACATTGGAAAAAGCGACAAAAAAAGTTAACATTTTTTAATGAAACATAAATAAAAAAAACTTCAAACAAGTGACAAAAAATGACAAAAAATAGGACTAAAATTGACAAAAATGTTGAGAAAAGTGTAGAAAAAGTACAACAAAATGTTGAAATTTCAACCCAGAAAAACACAAAGTTGCAGGTCAACGTGGAAGACAACACGAGGGTTAAGTCGCCTGTCTGCTGATAAACTGAAATAAGCAACTACCATCTCTACGGGGCAAATATCTGGCTCTTTAACTATCAAAGCGTGTAAGATGGACTCAAACTAGGTGATGTCAATGGCAGCTACAGATTCAGATATTAAGTCTCTGTAAGTTTATCACTACCTGAGACCCCTTTCACAATGAAAAACCGCTTTCCCATTGTCATCTGAGAAATTATTCATCATAAAAACATTGATTATAGATTGAAACCACAGCTAACATTGTTAACAAAGAACACAACATGTTTCCTAAAGTTGTTTTGTTGACAGTGTTTATTGCAGCTCAACATTGGATTACAGGCCGCATTTCTTCATACAAGCAACATCATTTTCCATTTACTTATCCATACAATAACACCAATAACAATAAGCAGCAACCAAGAACGTACAAATTGGAATTATCTGGCGGTACATTATGGTGAGGCACCATAGCAAATATCAAGACTTAGTTAAGAGAACAGAAAGCAAACCAGGAGTCAATCACACGCCTCAGACCCCCCCCAAGTGTTTTAAAATCCCTATGCCCCATTAAACACAATAGTCCAAATTCTGAGTTATTAGAGTTTTTTTGGTTTTATAACCATGCTAAAAGTATTATCCCTGCTTCTAGTCTTAAACACACCCAGGAGGCAGTAATCTATTTGGTTTTGTTGGCATACTTGTGTATTTCCAACATGTTAAAATGAGAAATAAAACATTGTCTATTGGGCCACTGGTCTTGTCTGAAACATCTGGATATCCCCCTGGCTTTAGCAGTGGGCTGTCCCCATTCCAGGATGTCCTTCAGTGGTATTTGTTAAGAGTGTAACTTACAATGGAGGTCAACAGTTGTATAGCAGCCTGTGCTCCGGACAGACACAGGAAGCTGGCAGGAAGCTGGCAAAGCATGCAAAGGAAAAGCGCTTGGAGAGAAGAATAGACAGAGGGGCAGTTCATAGTAGACCCTCGCTGCTGTGATCCATATATCCTCTTTCAACAGGGACACCTGCACACGTAATTACCACTTGGTATGAATCACACGTCCCTTTAAGGTACACAATTTGTAATGGTTGACTTGAACGGAGTCAGCATGGCTAAAGTAAATTATTGTCCAAGTTTGTCACATGGACACAACCAATCCCAAAAATTATCATTTAATTTTCCAACATAAAGGTCTAAAAGTTTCAAAGTCCTCTCCATGCTGCCTGAAATCAAATTAGTGTGGAAAAATACTCAATCCTTTATTTGTTTTATTGGCCTACACATAGGCAAGGCAATTAAATTTAATTTTAAAATTTTTAAAAAAAATTTTTTCATTATTCTTTAATAGAGGTGGTCTGATACCATTTTTTGCTTCCCGATACGATTCTGATACCTGAACTTGCGTGTTGACAGATAACGAGTACTGATCCGATACCAGTGGGTCATATGTTTTCTAATGTTTTAACAACTGTATACTACTATCCCTGTATGGATGTGATATGATTTCTATCTTTGTTGTCGGTCTGGATCAGGTTAAAATCTCAAATAATGAACCCCACACAATTTTCTTTTATTATGCAGTTTGACAGTCAGTTATAACGGAAAAATAACATAAATGAACTACTTTAACGTAGATTTTCTTCAGGGCTTTATGAAGTGGTATCGGATCTGTGCATAAACTCCAGTACTTCCCGATACCAATACCAGCGTTTTAGGCAGTATCAGAAGCGGTATCGGAAAACATCTCCCTCCTATAATAGGGTGGCAGTAGCTCAGTCTGTAGGGAGTTGGGTTGGGAACCGGAGGGTCGCCGATTCAAGTTCATGCAAGTCAAAGTACAAAGTGTGGATTGGGGGCTGGAGAGGTGCCACTTCACCTTCTGGGCACCGTACCACCCCGACCGCTCAGGATGCTGGTCATCTCTCCATTTGTGCGTGAATAGGTCCTGAGCATGTGTGTGTATTTCAGGCCTGTGTGTGATTACTAACAAAACTGTACACAAAGTGTAAATTGTAATTTCCCCACTGGGGATTAATAAATAGATTTAAATTAAATTAAATTAACAATAGAAGTACATTGCCAGGATAAAGGCTGACATCCGGCATCAGGGTCTCTGTTTTGCCAGTCTCAAAAGGCAACTTTTCAAGAAAATTTGGATTGTGCAACAAGGCAGGCCTGCTTGGTTCTTTCGGTGATTGATTTCCTCTCTAACTGGGACGTTCTGGGACCGATTGGTGGGATTGCTGTGGACAATGTACACACGGAGATACACTGGTAACAGCGAATGACATTTAGCCACATATCAACTAATTTAAATAGCTCACGTTACTGTATTGTGTGAACAGTGTTGTTTTCTTTTGCGCAGTGCAAATGTTCCACCAGAACAAGTTCCTTCCCAAGAGTATTTTCCAGAACTTAATGCACCCAAGACGATTGTGACTGGTTTAAAGAAATGCAAACAACTCAGAGCATTTTTTTTCACCTATTCCAGAATGTATCTGTGGTGTGGTTGTCATGAAGGGGGGATATATAGATTATTTCTGCTGTAAAGTTGGGCATTTTAACATGGGGGTCTATATGGAGATTGACTTCTTTTTGGAGTCAGTGGCCATTTGAAAACTGCAGTTTTGGGCACTTCTGTATTGGATTTTATTTTTCAGCACTGGAGGTTGCTGCTTTGTAATGTTACAAGTTTATTTATTGCGGGTATGAAATAAATCACAATTCTGTGACTGCATGGCCTTTTCCCCACTTCATCTTACATCTGCCCAAACTTAAAAATAGCCTGTGGTGCAGCTTTACATATACTTATATACTAACAAGAATCAGCTTTCAAGCATAAAACTCTTAAACTCATCCTAAAGGTCCCTAAACAATCAAATTCCCAGAAAGAGTAGAATAAGCTATGGCCCCGAGAGGAAGGATCAGGAGACTAGAGGAATCTCCCTTTCTCTGGAATTACATCTGGGTCAATTCAACATGTTTTACGTGTCGTGACAACACAGGAAACAGTGTGTACTTTTCATTGTGAGCAGGGAAGTAAGGGTCTGGAGGTCAAGGTGGTGGATCCATGTGTACCACATGGAAGTATTAACTCTAACCACAATCTTTTACTAACTTAACCACACTGTAGTTGCCATGTACTGAATCTCTCTTTGGTACTTTAACGGCATTATTGCATAATAATGCAACTATCAGGCACTCTTTTTCTCTTTCTCTTTTTATTGCTGCAGGATATGAATTGCTTATTGTTTTAGTGTATTGTGGATGTGTGTTGAATATTGTATTGAGCATAATGAACATATTTTAAAGTGTTGTGTTTCTTTTCTTTTAAGGAGATGTTCAAGACCCCATGAACTCCCTACTGAAAGAAAGTTTAATGTGACTTTTGACTTTTTGACTAGAAAGGGAAAATTTAAAAAAAAAATGTGTGTGTGTGTGTGTGTGTGTGTGTGTGTGTGTGTGTGTGTGTGTGTGTGTGTGTGGGAGAGGGGAAGAGGCATTGAAATGCATTGTCCATCTATATGGACCCGTACCCATATTTCTGTCATCTGATATCTTTACATACAGTCCTGCCTCTCTTTTCTCCATTGTATAGCATCAAACCATCTGTGTGTCTGTTCCTGCAACTCTGACACATTTCCTAAGCACTGTGTGTGTGTGTGTGTGTGTGTGTGCGTGCGTGCGTGCGTGCGTGCATACGTGTGACCCCCTTCTTGTTTTTGGTGAAGTAATAAGGAAACTCATAGTCATGGCTTTTGTAAAGAGAGTATTGTCAACTACTATGTCCACACTCCTAATGGGCCAATCCACATTGAGAAGAATAGCAGGAAATAGAAAGTGGTTGTGTAAGTTGGTCAAGGCCTGCTGCCTTACTTAAAGTGCTCATATTAGGGCTTGGCTTTTTCCCTTTCCTTTATTGTGTTATATATCTTTTGCGCAGTGAAAAAGCCCAACGTCCACCCCAAAGGGATTTACCAACCCTTAATTATAATAACACATACACACACATCATTAGAGTATTTCTTTAGAACCTAGTAACTAATAACAACACAGGTCTGACGTAATTACATACTGCTGTATTTTTACTTTACTTCCACTTTGCTACATTTCAGATGAAAGTATTGCAGCGTTAACTCCATGACACTGTGCACACGGTTAGCACTGTTCAAGAAGGTCCTGGGCTTGATTTCAGAACTGACCGGATGGGTCAAAAACTCATTTGTTTTTTTTCCTGGTAAAGTTTTTTTGCAGAGTATTTTCCTTAACTTAACTGTAAAGCCCAAAAAATATCTTGTATATAACAATCTATTTATAATTCCAGAATGATAAATCCACAACTGAATGGTTATTTATTTATATTGAACCCCAACAATCAGCGCGTTTAATTAATCACCCTCACTGAATACCGATCTGATTTTCACGTGTTTTTTTGTTGCAAAGGTCATACATGTAGCTATGATACAGGACACATGGTTAGGCATATTTTAATATTCATAGTGTGCTTAACAGTAATAGAATATTCTTATATGATATAAAGTCACCAGACGTCCGAGATGAATATTGCAATATCAATATGAATTCCGATATTTTTAAACATATGTAAAATTACAAAATAGATTCATAACACATTAAACAAGTTTTCCTACAACAAAAGGTTTATTTTAACTGAAAGTCATATTGGACTGGTCCAACATGAATAAATAACTAAGGACCATGTACAGTATATAGAACAGGACGGGTTCTACTGGTTGGACAGTATAAAATATATAAATAAAGTTAACAGGACAGCTCCACAAAATAAACTAAATATTGCATACTTATTGCAACTTTCAATATATTTGATAAATGACCAGTTGTCAGTATTAGGACAGATACACCTCTTTTAGGTTGTGTTGACTCTGTACTCAAACACATTGCTATTGAGATGGCTATAAGAGTAACTTGCAAGTTGCAAATCTTAATTTATGTAGCGATTTTCAAAACACAGATACAAAATGCTTTACAGAACCCAGGGTGAAAGAGATAAGATAAAATGCAATCACAAGCACAAAGAGTTCATGAAACACAAACAAACAGATTTACAGTAAACCGTACACACCGCCCGCTTGCTAAAACCCCCGAAAGAGGACAAATAATATACAGTCTATGGTTCTTGACTATCTTCTTCTTCTTTGGCGTTTTCATCTGCAATGTTGCAGAT
Source organism: Percina caprodes (assembly GCA_013375575.1). NCBI lineage: Eukaryota > Metazoa > Chordata > Actinopteri > Perciformes > Percidae > Percina > Percina caprodes. The sequence continues at coordinate 1,402,373 of JABXJD010000111.1, read as the reverse complement.
GCTGCCACTTTCCTGACAGTGTTACTTCGCTGCTACATGTACTAAAACATATACTAAATGAAATAATGGTACAACAGCACATTTGGATAGTTTTGTAAGGAGTGCATGCAGGGTGCATTGAGCAATGATGAATAGCTTTTATTGGGTTTTAATGTTGTTTCAGGGTGTACAGTAGATAAGACAAATGCACACACAGGGTGCAGCTAAAGTGACTTTTGTTGGCTTCAAAGTCCGGCGAATCACAAGATCTCTTTTTCCTGTTGCTCCCTCTTTTTCTGCTGACCATAGCAGGTGCCCTTGAATTCATGACACACACACACACACACACACACACACACACACACACACACACACACAGTTTCCTACTTTTTCACAAATGCAGAAATGTAGTTTCATACTTAGAATCTGAAGAGAGAAATGGCTAGTGGCCGGGTCCATGCTGCTTTACCTGACCCTCCCAGTCAAAATGAAGAAGAAGAAAACAAAGAGGAACAGAAGGTTTTTGGGAATATCTTTGCTGAGTTAGAATCTGTGGACCTGCCTCTAGGAACCACCTTAAGGTAAACTTGTGCTATATTCAGGACAGATTGTTTTCTTGAATTTCATCTGCTGGCTACCATTGATGATGGACTCATTATCCTGACTTACAAATTGAGTGATTTAAAATGCCGATTGATCATAATATACACAACAAGAGATGCCAAACAAACGAGGAAACATACATCTAACATACAAATGCCAAAGTTCTAATTGAATTTTAAGTGCAATGTGCTCCTTAAACAATTATAATAATCAGTCATAATAAGCAGCAGTGAGTACTTAATTACTTATCAAGATTCAACCAACTTACTGGTTATGATTGCTGGAGCCATTATGCAGCTAGACAAAAACTTAATACAATTATTCAACATTAAGTATGAACTCTCTATCAATAAAACTGAATGTCATTTTAAGCAATTTATTCAGCCTTCCGAATTATTTTCTTACCATTTAATTATAATATGACATTTGATAGATGGTATAAATAAAACAGCCAACAATCAATATGGTTTTCCATGCTGTCAGTATTTTATGGGCCTATTGGTTTGGGGATGTGCAATTCTGTTCACGTGACAAATTTTACTGTAATGTAATAAATGTACGGGATATGTACTATATACATGTTAGTGACACCTTACATGAACAAATAGTAAAAGATAACATATGTGGAAACAAAGCTGTAGTGCGTCCCCCACAGGCCAGACCTCATACGGACCTGCACTTCGCCTGTAACGTACTCCGCTGTAGCTGCAGTGTTAGCCATAATACACACATAACAATCATGGCGGATAATGAAACCCTGGAGTGTATAACGGAGCACGAGCGGATTTTACAGGAAATAGAGAGCACCGACACGGCTTGTGTTGGTCCCACTCTTCGGTAAGAATATGAGGCTTTTTAAAAAGTTCTTACCAATCTCAATGTGCGTGTGTGTTGTTGCATCTTCTAGCTACGTTATCAGACCTTTTGTTCATGTGCTAGCTTAGCTGCCCTAGCTACCGGCAGGCTAACGTAGCTATTTAGCCAACAGGCTATAGTGTTGAAATAAAGTGGGAGCCTAGCTGGCTTGTTAGCTAACAGGCCAACAGCGACCACTGTTTTAGTCAGTTGAATGCAGCTACATTAAAACTGCGTTTGTGTGTGATTTTCACAGTTCCGTGTTGATGGACGTCTGGTGACCTGTCAAAATGTAAACATCAGTTGTGGGTGTGGCTGTGGGCTCCACATCTTGTTGTCATTATGCAGCTTATGTTAGCTAACGGTGCTAACCATTTCGGCTAGTTGTTTAGCAGAAATTAGAAAATTAACGCTATTGACATTCCGATATACCAGGGTTGGATGAGTCACCTTGGAAACCTGGTGTTGTGATGTGGTTGATAAAGAGCTTGGTGTTGATGAAATAGGACGTGGGATTGCTCAGGCTAACGTTCTCTAGCATACTGCATTGGTTAACATGTTATAGCAGCTACCAAGCTAGCTTCCAAGGCCATAATGAATGACATTAGCTTGACAGGCTAACTAACAGTTAGTGTTTAACTGACTACACCTCCAGCTAAATGCCTCTCTCTCTCTCTCACATACATACACACACACACACACACACACACACACACACACACACACACACACGTCCCGCATATACATGCCTGTAGGCATACCTGAGGTAACAAGTGAAAATATGCCCTAAGGTTACATTACATCAACACCTCAGCTTGTTTCAGTTATTGTTGTATGATTGTATCCTGTCATTCTTTTAACAGCTGACCTATATTAGTTGTTGAAAAATGACCATACCATTTGCATGGGCATATCTTGGACTGTTCATTTAAAATGTAGTACAGAAAGACACTTTTATTTGTTTTAGTGAGTAGTTTCAGCTTTTGTCTATTTGTTTTAAGCCTTTTTTTCTCTAGTTTGAAGATAGGCTATTTCTGCTAGTTGTTTTACCTGCCTAAAGTGAAAATTTTGGTGTTATCGGAATTCTATATACCTGTATTATTACAGAAGCAAGGTACTTCTGGAAAACCGTTCGCCACCTCAGGAAGGGGAAGCGAGGAATCATCCAAGCTGTGTACAGTAAGGATGGGACGTTGTTGACCTCAACTGGGGAGGTAATAGAGCGGTGGAAGGAGCACTTTGAGGAACTCCTAAATCCAGCTGACACACCCTCTGTGGTAGAGGCAGAGCTGGAGGATGATGGGGGATTGTCGTCAATTTCCCTGGTGGAAGTCGCTGAGGTAGTCAAACAACTCCACAGCGGCAAAGCCCCAGGGATTGATGAGATCCGTCCAGAAATGCTGAAAGCTCTGGGTGTGGAGGGGATGTCTTGGTTGACACGCCTCTTTAACATTGAATGGAGGTCTGGAACGGTGCCTAAGGAGTGGCAGACCGGGGTGGTGGTTCCTCTCTTCAAAAAGGGGGACCAGAGGGTGTGTGCCAATCACAGGGGTATCACACTTCTCAGCCTCCCTGGTAAAGTCTACTCCAAGGTGCTGGAAAGGAGGGTTCGGCCGATAGTCAAACCTTGGATTGAAGAGGAACAATGCGGATTCCGTCCTGGCTGTGGAACAACGGATCAGATCTGCACTCTCGCAAGGATCTTGGAGGGGGCCTGGGAGTATGCCCAACCAGTCTACATGTGTTTTGTGGATTTGGAGAAGGCGTATGACCGGGTCCCCCGGGAGAAACTGTGGGAGGTGCTGTGGGAGTATGGAGTGAGGGGGTCCCTTCTCAGGGCCATCCAATCTCTGTATGACCAAAGCGAGAGCTGTGTCCGGGTTCTTGGCAGTAAGTCGGACTCGTTCAAGGTGAGGGTTGGCCTCCGCCAGGGCTGCGCTTTGTCACCAATCCTGTTCATAATATTTATGGACAGGATATCGTGGCGTAGTCGGGGAGGGGAGGGGTTGCAGTTCGGTGGGCTCGGGATCTCATCGCTGCTTTTTGCAGATGATGTGGTCCTGATGGCGTCATCGGTCTGTGACCTTCAGCACTCACTGGATCGGTTCGCAGCCGAGTGTGAAGCGGCTGGGATGAGGATCAGCACCTCTAAATCTGAGGCCATGGTTCTCAGCAGGAAACCGATGGAGTGCTTTCTTCAGGTAGGGAGTGAGTCCTTACCCCAAGTGAAGGAGTTTAAGTACCTTGGGGTCTTGTTCGCAAGTGAAGGGACCATGGAGCGTGAGATTGGTCAGAGAATCGGAGCATGGTCATGACCGAAAGAACGAGATCGAGGGTACAAGCGGCCGAAATGGGTTTCCTTAGGAGGGTGGCTGGCGTCTCCCTTAGAGATAGGATGAGAAGCTCAGTCATCCGAGAGGGGCTCGGAGTAGAGCCGCTGCTCCTTCGCGTCGAAAGGAGCCAGTTGAGGTGGTTCGGGCATCTGGTGAGGATGCCTCCTGGGCGCCTCCCTAGGGAGGTTTTCCAGGCACGTCCAGCTGGGAGGAGGCCTCGAGGAAGACCCAGGACTAGGTGGAGAGATTATATCTCCAACCTGGCCTGGGAACGCCTCGGGATCCCCCAGTCGGAGCTGGTTGATGTGGCTCGGGAAAGGGAAGTTTGGGGTCCCCTACTGGAGCTGCTGCCCCCGCGACCCGATACCGGATAAGCGGATGAAGATGGATGGATGGATGGATTATTACACTATGGAATGGACTCATTGGAAATACTGGATGTTGTCTGTTGACACTAAGTTGATGTTCTAAATTCAGGCGGTTTTTATGATTCTCTCACCCTATCTTTGAATAGATTATGTCTGCTTAGTTTATTTGAACAGGTTGAGGGAAATGGAACTCTATACCTCTACAGTCAGGAATGGAGGCATTATGTGTACTTGTATTTATTTGTATGCAACATTATTATTTGAGTGGGCTTTGTGGCACTTGCAGGGATCAAACAGGATACCTCTTTGAACCAATGGTCCTACTTCCTAATGGTATATGATATCTGCTTTAGTGTCAATTTCTATTCTTTCCTCAATGCAGGTGACTGTTTGCTTGTACCAGCTAGCAACTAATGGCCTAGCCTATTATTTTTAGCAACCACCTGTTTTCAATGATTAATAACAGGAAAGAGGGACATTATATGGCAGCATTGAGGCTGAGGATCAATGGGCTGCATGAGCGTCTTGTGGTTCTTCTGTGGTTATCAGTGGGGCTAGATCTGCTTGATTATGATTGGTTATGTTATCACATGTTTTTTATTTGTTTTTGTGATGGTAATGAGCTGACATTCAATGTGATATTTTTTGATGTTGTTAAAAAATGTGCTCAGATGTACTACTGTCAACTAGAGCTGGGCAATGTATTGATATTATATCGTGATATGAGACTAGATATCGTCTTAGATTTTGAATATCATAATTTACCATAAGTGGTGTCTTTTCCTGGTTTTAAAGGCTGCATTACAGTAAAGTTATGTTATTTTCTGAACTTACCAGACAGTTGTAACTGTTCTATTATTTGCCTTTACCCACTTAGTCATTATAGCCACATTACTGATGATTATTTATCAAAAATCTTATTGTGTAAATATATTGTTAAAGCACCAAGTGTCAACACTACAATATCGTATTTGGTCAAACACAGTATATCGTGATATTTGAATTTCTCCATATTGCCCAGCCCTACACTTGTAATCTGGCAATTGAGGCGACATCAAACTCTTCTGCAAATGATGTGAAAGTAAGGATGAACATTTGGTTAGAGGAAGCAGCATTTGATTTGTTTAACAAATTGTCTTCATCTGTTGGCCACTGCATACTGTAGCTCCACAGAAGTGGTCTAATGCGCAGGGTTTGCAGTAGTAGTATGATCAAAAATTTGTATTGCTGTATATTTTTTTCTGTGATCAAATTTTTATAATCAGAAAAAATATGTAAATGTAACATTCCCAAACAGTTACAAACAACACACTGGTACATAGGAACACGTCCCAGGGCCACAGAATCACAGAGGAAAAACGGTAGGGAGGGAGACAAAACAACACATGCAGAAACAGACAGACACAAACAGACACACACACACACACAGACAGACACAAGACAAGGGACCAATCACACACGCAAACAAAAGAAAAGGCTACATCATTGCCTTTAAGGACTCAGCAATGCTTTGCCAAGTCTCCAAAGTCTTCCATTCATTTTGGATGTAATATTGTTCCAGAACTGACCAACAGGAGAGCACTCCCAGAACATATGGAGAAATGTACCTTGAGCTTTAATTGGGCAGAAAGTGCATAACGGACTGTTAATTATTTTCATGTGATGCATTTTCATGGGGGTGAGCTATAACCTTTGTATGAAATTGTAGTGAATCTGCTGATAATGATCTGGATATATTGTATATTTTAAGATTCTGCGATTTCACGGTAAACCAGGGGTTATTTTCTTTTTTTTGCATGGGTGGTCCTTTATATAGGTTTATATCAGGAGTACATGTCATATAAAACATTTCAATGTCATTATGTTTACTAAAAGCTTTGATTACTAAAGGGATTTTTGTTTCGTTTCATTTTTATTTCACGCGTCATCTCTGTACATTCAAACACAATTCCATGAGGCACAACAATCATATACAGGACGCATGAAATAGGGAACCCCAAATAAGCTACTAAAAGCTTTTTAGAGGGGGCCCAAATTGCTTGGATCCACAACATATAACAACTATAGCTATATGAAGGAGAATGCATGAAACAGCTACAGAATCTAAACTATGTTTACCATGCAAACTGCAAGGTAGGAAATACATAAAATAAAATAAATACACATAGCAACAACTTTAGCATTGCTTCCCTTTCAAAACAAAATATTGCAAGATATCATAAATCGTCAAATAAAAGCTTGGGCCTTTATTTACCTGAACCGCAGAAGTTACCAGCTTTTATTTGAAGCAGGCGTCTATTAGAGGAATTATTTCTAATTCCATCTGTTTTATAAGTATAATTGTTTTAAATAAACCGTTTTAAATGAAAAGCCGCGGCGTTCCAGTGGACAGAGATCATTCATTTTTTAAGAAATATTTCCAAAAATATTCCCATCCCCAACAACCAGAAGGGCGACAGAGCAATTTGGGTCAGAATTGATTAAACACCACCATTCAGTGGTCACCATACATTATAGATTACAATAAGAGCATACAGTGGATACACCAGTATCTGATTAACGTTACAGACAGTAGCTAGCTAGCTTCATTTCTAGCTCCAGGCTAACTCCCTCCAACCTCCAGCAAGCTAGCTTCATTTCTAGCTCCAGGCTAACTCCCCCACCTCCAGCTAGCTAGCTTTATTTCTAGCTCCAAGCTAACTCTTTCCCTTGCACCTCCAGCTAGCTAGCTTCATTTCTAGCTCCAAGCTAACTCTTTCCCTTGCACCTCCAGCTAGCTAGCTTTGTTTCTAGCTCCAGTCTATCTCTTTTCCTCTCACCTCCAGCTAGCCGTCGGCATGAAGCATGAATATATTGTTGAATCTGTTAAATTAATTTGGTAGAAATGTACATTATGATAAACCTGAATGCAGATTATATAAAAGGCGCTTAAGAGATTATCTGCACAAATTTTTCACCTGGCCTTATAAAAAAAGAACATTTTTTAAGCTTTTATTTAACTGTCCAATACTTTATGTTGGATTTGAAAAGCTTAGCCCCTGATATTTATCTTGCACATGTTAAAAGTCCCTCGCAGCTGCAACAGTGAGAATTTCCCCATTGTGGGAATAAAGGGCTTTTCACACGGGAAGCCTGTGTAGTCGCGTGGATCCGCGGGATCTCGCTCCTTATGTGAAGGGCTGTGCTCCACTTTATTTTTATGAGTGACGTCAAGTGACTTTAACGCGCCTGCAAGCATTTGAAAAAATTCAAATTAATCGGTTGAACGTGACGCAACTATCCAATTTATACTTTGCAGTCACATGATCACCATGGATACCTGGCGGGCAAGACACGCAGGGAAAAAGGCAACGAACAGTGGCCAGCCAGAGGAATTGCAGCCTTGCAGATTTCCAATACTACAATCAAACAACTACTTAGACCATATGTCACCAAATGTTAAAATAACATATCATGAAAAGATTAACATGCTCCGAACTTATTATTATGAAGCATTATGAAGGGGCATGATTCCAGATTGGTCCATCTGAGCTTTCATTTTCTCAAAGGCAGAGCAGGATACCCAGGGCTCTGTTTACACCTATCACCATTTCTAGCCACTGGGGGACCACAGGCAGGCTGGGGGAACTCATATTAATGTTGAAAAATGAATGAAGTAAAATTTTCATGCCATGGGACCTTTTAAGCAGTTGGGTAACCAGATTAATGAGAGTGATCTCATCGGAATCATCATTGACGAGAAAACAATAAAAAGCTTATTATTTATGTGAAATTGTGAAAGTGAAAGAGTGGAAACCTGCTTTTTGGGAAACTATGATGTACACTCTGGGACTGCTCAGTGTATTGGAGCTCTCTCGTGCTATTGGACTGGGCTCAGATGGGGTATGATGGGGTAGTGTGCTGGAGTTGGTCTGAAGAGCCAATCTTAAGCGCTGTGTGTTAACTAACAGAAACTCACTTCAGATTTTGCATTTTATGACTTTACTGAATTCTGTGTGGGTGGTTATGGGGCTGGATACCTTATTTAATACTTTTTACGCACCGACCGAATCGCCTCTAAAGTATCGTTGTTGTGTATGTAAATAAGCAGCCCAGGTGTTACATGCACCTGTGTTTTATTAGAGAAGATTTCCATAAACGTTCATCTGCAATGACCTAGAGTTCCAGATATTTTTCGACAAATGTTATGTATCAACTGCCCAAATCTGCACAGCTAAAGGTTGCACAAGACACCCACCGACACATTGGCAGATAGAAAGAGATTGATGTAGACTGACAAATCTCTCTATGTGGATCAAGTTTCATTTATTTGTTACCTTGCCACGCTGTTCCAGCGTTTGCGTGTGTTAGGTGGTATATCACTGCCAGCATGGGAAGACATGTTTGTCTTGATTGACAAAAGTTGAATTAAATAAATCTGTCATTGGGGAAAATGTTTTGTGACAACAGCTGGAACTGAATGAAAATTACCTGTAATAAACTGTGAAAATTAGTTGTTGTTTTTTGCAACCTTTTTGGTATAAAATGCAGCTTTTGCAACAGTGAGGATTTGAATCACTTTAGCGATTTGGCTGGTTTCCACCGAGTGCAGCTACAGGACGCGCTGACGTTGACGTGTGTTGCGTGTTGTTTCGTTTCCGGTGCTCAAATTTGCCCCCTTTTAAAAAATGTCCGTATCAGAAACACGGGGTTTCTTTTTAACCAAATTACCACAAAAGATGGATTGGATTCCATTCAATGCTCTTTGCAAACACAATTGATCACTTCCATTCTTGACTAAACTCATTTGTACGTTCCTCATCTTAACCATTAGTCAAAATAATCCATAATTTCTGCTTTTTTTTAAAAACTCAAATATTAGGTGTAATTCTATATAAATGAGGGTTATTGACCATGAATTTCAAAAATGAATAGGTGTTAGATGTGCATGCAGACCTTAATCTCCAATCCCAGTCAGCATCTCCCCTTGTCAACGCGGGCCGGGGGACAAACAAGCTGCAGAGGTGTTTTGAATAAACTACCTAGAACTTTATTATCATTGGCGGCAAACTGGAAACCACCTTTTCCAAATTGTAAGAACAAAACACACATTAAAAAAGGGGGGCTGTAATGAAAGTTCCAAGGTAACTTCGCAGCTGCAGTCCATATAATGCCAGTTATACAATGTCATAAAACATACAATTATTTTAATTAGTTACATTTTTATAACGCTTTAGACACTCAAAGTGCTTCAGGGGAGGCGGGCTACTCTCTACCACAACCAATGTGTAGCACCCCCCTGGGGATGCTGACGCTCATTACACATCAGCTCGGTAGAGAGAGGGGAATATATTTTTAGTGGTGGGGGAAACCGGAGAAAACCCGCGCATACACGGGGGAGAAAATGCAAACTCCACTCAGAAACACCCCAGGCGACAAAAGATTGTGTAAAACTGTATATTGAATGTGTACGTCTACAGTACGTAAAATTTGATACTGGATTCATATTTTGATAAAATAATTTCTCTGTGCCACTTAATTTTTGTCTGTGACCCAACAATCTGCACGATTAATCGTTATGAAATCGCGATCTCGATTCACCTTGTTCACGATTTAATTTTTAAATAACTTTGATTTATTTATTTTTTTTAAATGACTTTGATTCTCATTTAATTTTATGAGCCGACGAACGCTCCTACTTTCTTCTGTAAGTTTTAAACGTAGACTGTATGAAGTAGGTTTTAACCCTCATGTTCTCCTTTGGTCAAATTGACCCGTTTTCAGTAAAAAAAAAAAAAAAAAAATGGGCGCTGAAAATGTCAAGATTAAAAATATAAAGAAACTTTGGAAAAAAACAACAACAAAACCATTAAAAAAAAAAGCACCCGCAATGTTGAAAAAGTGAGAAAAATGTGGGAAAAAGCGGTAATAATGTTGAAAAAAGTGACCAAAACAGGATTTTTTTTTCATGATTGACAGGAAGACAACACAAGGCACAGCAGAGTGTAGCAGAGTGTAGCAAGACGCAGCAGGACGTTGCAGGGCGTAGCTAGGCACTGCAGAGGGTAGCAGGGCACAGCACAGCAGAGCATAGCAGGACCTAGCAGGGCACTGCAGAGCGTAGCAGGGTGCAACAGGATGTAGCAGGGTGCGGAGCAGGACCACCGGGACTGCTGCAACCACGAATTAGGTTCCGTCCTAATCCAAGGAAAATGCTGGGGGAAAAAATAAAAACACACACCAAAGTAAAGACAGACTTTTAATATGTCACTATCATGTGGGCCAGCATTGTGCCGTCCACACTTCCTGACCTCTGGTTCTTCACGACGTGAGTGGTCCAACTGTACGGAAAAGGTTGATAATGGGAAATCGGCAGTAGCTAAACTGCTATTTAACACTTAGAGGAGCGTGGTCACTCACTTATTGACTGTTAAGCGTGATTTATGGTAGTGCGGAGACCCCACGCAGAGCTTTTGTAACGTGCGTCACCGTGCGTCATATTTATGAAATGAATTTTCTAGACAAATTAAATTTTTTAGAGGTAGAGACTCAAGGTAGGTCAGACATTAAATTTAAAATGATTTGATTTATTGTCCGAGGTGTTAGATGTGGCCATGTCCTTCTGCCAGTTCAACACAATGGTTTACACTTATCTGTGTAAACTGCCTGTTACCAGCTCTGCCGTAATCACAATGAAGCCGTCATTCAGATGCAAATACAAATACAGAATGATGTATTTCTTGTGGCGACTGGAATTGGCAGACTCAATAGAAAACAGATTAACCAGGTGACTATCCCGCAGAGGTGACCTAGAACTTTATTATCAGTGGCAGCAAACTGGCACATAAAGAAACAAAAGTTCCGAGGTAACCTCAAACCCACAACCAAAATGTTATATAATGATATAAATATTTTAAAATAATGTTAATTTGTTACATTTATAAAACGCTTCATCACAGACACTCAAAGTACTACTACGTACTACTGTAAATATTGTGACACGTTCTGTCATTAGTGTGGTCTGACTAACTAACGTTTCCAATTTGCACCGTTTCTTACCTGACGTCTCATGTGCTGACATAGTGTAATGAAGGCACAATGTGTGTGTGTGTGTGTGTGTGTGTGTGTGTGTGTGTGTGTGTGTGTGTGTGTGTGTGTGTGTGTGTGTGTGTGTGTGTGTGTCTCTCTCTCTCTCTCTCTCCCTCTCCCTCTCTCAGTATTTTGGATCTAGGACTTCTGTTTTCAGGTTAAGGAAATGTTAGGTCATCCATAGATTAATGTCAAAGATGTTGACATGAAATAAAACTGTTAGTTTAAAAAAAAATGTGTATTAGCATTTTTACGACTACGCCACTAGATGGTGCTGTTACTCCAGCTGAAATGATTGGCGGTTGTTGGTAGGTCATAGATAGATCATAGATGTTGTCAATTTGGGATCCTTATTTATCATTTCCTAGCCATTCCTATATCACAAGCATTTTTAACTTAAAGGCCAACCTATGTCATGTTTTTATTTGACAATTCTTTGGCTTTGGACTGAGCTGCTGTTTTGGTTTAGTTTATTTCTCATAATTTATTTCTCTGTTACGTTCTTTGTGTCCAGGTGGTTTTGAGATCCACACTGAAGCATTACTGTAGGTAGTAGTAGTAGGAGTAGTAGGAGTTTTAGAAAAAAAACAAAGTTCAGGTCATTGCTTTTTTATTTGGCAACTTAGTGACAAGTTAAAATATTTACATTTTATTCATATGTAATTTGTCAAAAACTAAAAAGATATATATTTTTTCTTTTTTTTATGTTTAGACCACATCATTCAAAGGAATAATATATTCAAATATATATAGATACAAATGTACTGTACACACGGCCATCTGTGCCTGTTGAAGGTAGGCCAGGATGTGTGTGTGTGTGTGTGTGTGTGTGTGTGTGTGTGTGTGTGTGTGTGTGTGTGTGTGTGGATGACCAGTAGTGTTTCATAGCAGGGTTCTTCACAATTATGTGCAAACAACTGACCACCTAAGCCTCACCACTAGCACAGAAATGTTGGTTGTCAGTATTTTTTTTAGTGCTGTTAAGTTCACACAGATTATGAGGCACTGTGAAGCTCAGGGCGACAGGTCGCGCACAGTCCCCCGACGCACCAGATGATTTGTTAACACAGAACCATCTGAGAAGCCATCATCGGAAACTGTTTGTAACAAGGCAGGCACTTTCAAAAGATACTTGACAGGGGATTGGATGAACCATCTGTCAATCACGTCCACCACAACGAAACACGTGCATACTGTGCGCTGATCTATTGACATCTCCAAATACCTTCCTACAGTTGCTTAATAAAAAACTGCTTTCGTCACAAACAAACGTACATGTGTCATTAGGCAATGAGGAAAAGAAATAAAATTGAATCTGTGTCGGGCTAGGGTTGGGTTCGGTTACTGCTCTGTCGGACGCTCGAAGTTGGCAGTAACATGTCATATAGTTAACTAATTAAATATATAGGACTGTTAAGTATTTAATTCTTACCGTTTTCTCCAAGGAACTTCCTCCAAAGACACTAGATGAGGTCTTCTCACTCTGCTGGTAATGTACTTTAAGGGCAGCGTGCATCAAACCAGAGATGTGCACAAGTCATTTTTTGGAAGGCCAAGTTGAGTCTCAAGTCTTTGAGCTTGAGTCCAAGTCAAATCTCAAGTCTCTCTTGCCATCTGATCTTTTCTTAACACTGTTTTGTTAAATCTTATGAATTCAAAGCATGTCCTGTAGCTACCATCCATACAGTACAGAATCAAAATCAGTTTTAGGATAACTTTATGGGGTCTACTTAATACATCCCTCTAGCACTCGGACCTGGTGAAATATTAACCTAAGTCTGTCACATCATATGGACACAACTATAAACATACAATTTCCTGTTCCCAGCATTAGCACATTAACACTTCGCAATGGTTAGCTTGTTACCAGTTACAGAACAACATGCAGTTTGAACACAATGATGTAATGCCATTTATTTTCTAAGTGTTAGTAGGCTCAGTGAAACTGAGTCCAGCGCGAGGGAGACCCGACTCTGAGGAGGAGAAGTTAGTGAGGCCAGCATCTCAGGTGACAGTGGCACCGATGGATGAAAATAATGAAGTAGTAAATAGGACTACAGTAACAGAAATATGGGCAGAATTAAGACAGTCAAGATGGCCCGGTGTTTGTTGGCACTGATACACCTTGTTCAGTTAATAGCCTACAAATCATCCACGGGATCAGTTATGCATCACATGAGTTTGCCCACCCGACAGCCTTTGTTCCCGCCTCCGGTGCGCCATGGATGTCTGAGCCTCAGCAACTACTAACTATAAAGATTCAGTTTGCCTGTTCCCAGCATTAGCGCAACATTTGCGATGGTCAGCTTGTTACCTGGGACGATATGCTAAATGTCTCTTTCACATTGCATGCGACTGACCTATCTGGGTGCGTTTTGAGATGCCTGATGAAGTTCGACGTTGATCTGGCATCATTTATCTTGGAGCCACACACCTTGCATGTAGCTGTTCGCTTACTGCCACTGTTTACCAAGTTATTAAAAGCAAAACTAATGACAGAAGGCACAACTCCAGGAGGACTCGGTGTCGCTGTCGTCAAGGCATTTTTTTTTTTTATATGTGAGCGCGCACATAAGGCATAGTGCATGTGTTACGCTGCAATTATGGCAAAGGGCAGAGCACATGCAGCTCGTCATACGTTTCCCCAACGCCAATAAAAGAAAGTAGAAATACATGAATGAATTTATATTTAAAAAGCAATAATTGCATGAAAACAGGTTATTGACGAGTCACTAAGCTCGAGTCCGAGTCAAGTCTTTTGGGTCGAAACGCAAGTCAAAATGCAAGTCAGCTGTTAGTGCGACTTAAGGGTCAAATCAAGTCAGAGTCTCAGACTCTACGTCAAACACACGTTCCACACAACAACACTAGGCTGCCTGCACGCAGATAATCGGCTTGATATACGCGGATGTCGTCGATTATGTAAAATATGCCAAAAATTGCCCGATTAATCAGTCGACCTCTATAGCTAAAGTTACTGTTAGGTGATGCTACACCGGTATTGCAAACACATTTGATGGATCCAAACAATAGTTTGACCAATCTCATTTAATAAATGCTCTAATCCTTTAAATGCGGTTCTACAAAATAACCGTGGTTATGTAAAATAATTGCGGTTAGACTAGGGCTGGGCAATATATCGATGTTGTATCGATATTGCGATATGAGACTAGATATCGTCTTAGATTTTGGATATATAGTAATGTGGTAAGTGTTGTCATTATCTGGTTTTACAGGCTGCATTACAGTTAAGTGATGTAATGTCCTGAACTTACCAGACTGTTCCAGCTGTTCTATTATTGACCTTTACCCACAAAGTCATTAAATCATTTCTGGAGAATATTTATCAAAAATCTCATTGTGTAAATAACATTTTGAGGTATTTGGTCAAGAATATTGTGATATTTGATTTTATTTATAACACCCAGCCCTAGGTTAGACGATGGGTTTAGCGTGACCTCAGAGCTGTTTCTGGTTAAACAGAAAGGTCTCAAATAGGTTTTAAAAAGGCCTATCTCTGTAGGGATCCTTTTCATCAAGTTGTCAGACACTAAGAACAACATTCTGACCCTGTCAGTAGCAAATAAAGCACTTTTAGTGAATCAAACTGACTACACACATTTGACCCTTAGGGTTAAATTGCAGCCCTGTCTGTGGCTGCCGGCTACAGCGTTCTCGCTTTCAAAGATTGTTGTTCCCATCAGTCACTTACATATAAAAACATAGGAAAATAGGGTCCGGTTAACCTCAGCCACTGTAAATAAAGCAAACGGCTCCTGTTCTCTGTGGTGACCTATACTGTGTTTTAATGCAGCTGAATTCACAGTGTAGTTTTTTTCACTCCCAAATTTGTCTCTTTTTTATTTTTGTTGTTGTACGAAATAGTGATTTAATTGCACCCCAACACGTTTACTAGCAGTCATTCTAAAGCTGCTGTGCTGTAATGAAGCCAGGCGTTTAAGGATTTTTTTTTTTAAATATTTTACTTAATTTACATTTTTTACATTTACATTTTGGTGGAAATGCTGTTTCAGTCTGGACGGGGGGCTGAAACTATGAGGAAAAAGATCCATTTACAAATGTACTGTTTAATGTGGATATACTCTGAATTTATACTGAAGGCCAGCTAAGACCCATGTGCAGTAAAATGCAGCGATGTCCTTAAATTTGACTAACACGGTCAGAACAAGATGAGATGTACAGTGTTTTACGCTTGTTTCAAGAGTCTGATCTGCTGCTCTAAAACAAGTAATACTATGGTACTTGATAAGAACTGTGATCTGCCTATGATTTTATATTATCGTAGTATAATGGTCTATTTTCTGTCTCTATCGCTGCAGCTGGCCTGTAGTGAATGCCTAAAAGACAGAAACATCCATGTAAGTGCTAAGCTCAAAATACAAAGCTAAATTCTGATGCACAGAAAAGTACAACCTGTCCATCTATTTGGACAGAAGAATCTACAGTACTGCTTGAAGCCTAACAGTGAGTAACATATAAGCCCTCCCAACAACCCTTACTTATCCCTATCTGGGAATCCAGAATTGAGAAAATAATTTTTTAACAGATTTTTTAAACAGATAGGCATGGGGAACTTTCCATAAGATCATCTCTCAATGCAAATCAAACCAGCTATTAAGCTAACTGAAATAAAACAATGCCAATCTCTATGGTGAAGGGTATGTGATGATGGGGGGTAGTTTACTTCCAAAGGCCAAGGGAACTTTATCAGGATGCATAGTATCCTGATCCATGAAATAACTGGCCTTTAATAACAAAAATCTGCCTGGCTCTATGGGAATTAAACATAGGGGGGTGTATACTTACGCCCCCTGTATTTTAAGGAAGAACATTTATTTATTTACAATACATTATTCATTCACAAAGACAATTGGTGGCCTTAAAAGGTTGGATTTTCCTAAATTTTTTGAATTATGGAATTAAGATCAAATTCGAAAAGATGTTGTTTTTTTTTCTTTAGCATGGGTGTGTAAACTTTCTCAAGCCACTGTATGTGCTATAACATATATTTTCAAGTTTTGAGTGAGTTGTTTTTTGGATTAGGTTTGGCTTACAATACATTATGTGACACATTAACATAATCACTTGTATGACAATGATATCTAGAATAAGATGTAGGCTTTGTACAAGCTATAAAGAAATAGGCTAACACCAAAAAGAAGCTGGCTTAGAGAGGTGCTGCTGCTATAAAGTCTCTTTAACTTGATTCTCTGTACATGTTGGCTCAGTGGAGCTATTGTAGTGGCACTTGTGAAAAATAGTTATACGATATCAGATTTGGGACTGAAGAAGTTGGATAGGCGTTTTTTTATACGTGTACAATCTGCCATATTGTAAGTACTACACATGTACAGACACTATAGAGATGCTAAGTCCCTCCCCTTCCCGTAAACCTCGTGGGACCTTTTTTTGGAGAAAAGAAATATGCATGGTATTGAACATGGAGGGGCAAATTATTGTTTGGCCCTGTTTGAATTGAGCCATGGATTACAAGACACACAACATTCTCTTACCTGATGCGTTTTATCCAGTGAAGTTTTATCAGACATCGTAGCTTCAGCAAGATGTCATCTGTGTAACTTTGAAGTGTGTAGTCTTTCTAATTACATAATTGTGTTGTACTTTAACAGTTTAACAATAAGCTGAGACGTTCTTGACTTGCAAAATTATCTTTTAAACTGACAAACATCATATATGTATTTCATGGCTCAATTCAAACGGGAAAGAAACAAAAGGTGTCTTTCCCCATTCAATACGTTCATATTTTTCCAGACTTGGTCCCATGGCGAAATACCGGAAGAGGAGGGACTTGCAACAATGTTGTGTCAACTTTTCCTGGCTGTTAAGTGCAGGTGCCTTCTGGAACCTCCATTAGGACATATGCAAAGTGACAATATGAGAATATCAATTGTCATTCTTACAGTTCTGTCACAATTTTTGCCATCTTTCCTATCCTGCCTTACCCCCTTCTTCTTCCTTCAACCCCCTTTTTCTCACCACCTTGTCTCTCTTAGGTCTATTTACGATGACCAGCCCAACGCCCACAAGCGCTTCATGGAAAAGCTGGATGCCAGGATAAGGAACCATGATCGTGAGATTGAGAAGATGTGCAATTTCCACCACCAAGGCTTTGTGGATGCCATCACAGAGCTCCTCAAAGTCCGTGCTGATGCTGAGAAACTTATGGTAAGAGACACTGTAAAAATGACTACAGGCCAGAAGAGGCAATAGCAGGACAGTTCAGTCTCCACGTTGGCTGCCAAATCTTAAAGTATAGTGGCCACTTTTTGTTTTTGCTCCCATTTTTCATGAGCTGAACTCAAAGATTCTCAAAGAAGACTTTTTCTACGTACACAAAAGGCCTATTCTCTCAAATATTGTTAATATTGTAAAATCTGTGATAGTGAGCACTTCTTGTTTGCCGAGAGAGTCCATCCACCTCACAGGTGTGGCATTAAAAAAGTCTTAGATCTTTGACTTGTCTCATGAAAATGGGGGTAAAAACAAAAGCATTCATATTTTTGTTCAGTGTAGATTGTTAAAGCATCAAATTGATTATGTTTTTCCATTATGGAAACATTCATTATCTTCAATAAAATCATGTTTCAGAGGGCTTTTTATTGTTAGTTGGAAAAGTGCTTGAGCGAAATTGTCATCATTACAGGGTAGGCTGAGTGTGCCCATGTGCATGCATCACTTACATTGTAATGGTATAAAGGTTTATTTATCATCTTGGCTTACTTCAGTGCACTGTGGCACAGTCCTCTCAAACTGGTGTGAAAGAAATATTGTGTCTTTAAAGCCTATTAGGAATAGGTGATATGGAAAATATCCTCTACAGAATATCATTTTATAAAACCTTTTTGATATATGGTATATTATCACACAATAAAATATGTGTTATTATCCATCATGTTAGCTATCTGACAAATCAAGATATTTGATGTAATTTGATGGTAAAATTATTAGAAAATCCAACAATACCATAAAGAAGTCCTGCCCATTGATTTAAGACAGTACCCATGATGGCTTAATCCCTGTGTTGTCCTTCGGGTCCCAGGGACCCATCCTGTATTCAATTGTATTTTTCTGTTACAGTGGCCTTGGCCTCCGGGGTCCCAGAGACCCATCCTGCACTCAAACACAAATCCCACTATAGCCTCATCTCGTCCTCCGGGGTCCCAGAGACCCGATGGATGAGGCGGGAGTAGTGGAACATACGTATAATTGCATAAAAATAAACAAGGGTCTCCAAAACCTGAAGGACGAGGCCACGTCAACAGTTGACATGAAATGAAAAAGGCCCCGGGGACCCCAAAGCACAACGCCAGGCTAATATAAATTGTAAATAAACTAAAAAAGTCCCTGTGACACAAAGGACAACACAACAACATAGCAACCATAGATATTAGCTACCAAAATACAGAACTTTATGGCAAAAATGACGCAATTGGCAAATGTATTAGTCTTATATTAGGCCTATATATCATCATATTGCCCATCTTATTAGTCACATATAGCATTTTGATTTGATTAGATTTTATATTTGCTAATTATTTGACAAAATCATGTAACTGATTGAAAAGTAATCTATAAGCAAATAAGTACTTCAGTGAAGGTTTTGATTTATAGTTGTGTCTGACTTCACCCGTTGATAACACCACTGCAATGCCAGATGCATGTATTGTAGGTTCTACTCCCTGGTGGCTGACAAGTGGAACATTATGTCGATTTACATACCAGTTTTGAGAAATGTCACTTTGGTCTCAAACACTTGCCCCATGGTGCTGCGCCCTAGCTGAATATAAAAAGAAGCAGTGATTATGTAGTTTGGAAGCTGCACTTCAATTGCACGACTGGTCAATTGGGTCATGGCTCTCAGCTGTGTGACAAGAGCCGAAAGTTCAAAAATCCCCATCCAGAATCGAGAAGTTTGTCACTGAATCTGTGAGAAAGAGCCTGTCACAAGCCATTAAACCCCATGAAAGGCCCAGTGCACCGATGGTGGGTTCAGGTCCTCGCTGCCTGGTTAATCTGAATTGGCCTGCCTTTGTCCTTGCCCCTTCATGGACAATGAGCTGATTACAAGGCTGAGCAACTGCAGCAAGGGAGATGGAGAGGGAAAAGAGAGGGCATGAAGAGGGGGAGCAGACAGAGAGTGGAGGACAGATAGACATGTGACAGCATGCCCTGTTTAACCATACATTCTTAAAAATAACACAAAGATTCAACTATGAAAATTTGAAAATGAAAATGCCATGAAATAAACGTGACTTGAGTCTTTTAAACAGAAGTCAGTACATTTTCAGCATCTTCATCCTAACCACACGGAGGAAGACCGTTGATTTATCTCGCATGATATCTTAATATCTAAGAAAAAAGCCCAAACCTGGGCCTTGTTTGTGTTTTCAACATGCAGCAGTGTCACAGTGGCCAATTTTGTTTTACATGTTTCCCTTTATTGTCAACATATCTAATGAGAAGACCAAATCCAACAATGTGTTAGTCTGTCTCTGGTTGTGGCTCTCAGCCTTAAGCCCAATGATTCCTACTGAAGACCTAAATCGGATTGAATAATATACACTGTGTATGTTCATTATAATGAAGAAACATGGCACCAGTGCAACAGTGTGGCTCATTGATGTGTTTTCATAGTTTTTGGACAACAATGGAGCTCTATGGAAAAAAGCAGAGTAATAAGACACATTGTATATGCAATAAACAACAAATGTGTGGGAACCATGGGTAGAGTGAAAGAAACGATAAACAGATTCTCAAGCTGTACGGTTTAACTGATGTCTGTGTTTCTTTTGAAAGGGTCAAGTGACGGACACTAATCGAAGACTGCAAGAGGCTGGGAGGGAGGTAAGACCAAGTATGCGTGTATGCAAGAATGTGCAGAAGACAGAAAGTGCTTTTTACTGTGCCGGCATGACACATGCCTGCTCGTTCACTGCAAAGACTGTTCTGAATTAGACATGACCGTTCTTTTACCCAGTGGTTAGGAGCAGTGGTGGCCCCTGTCTTATTGTTTCCTTCTATTGTGTGTTGCTTCCCTCAGGTGACGGCACAGACAGAGGAGGTGATTCGCTGTCGGATCCAGCAGAGGAACATGGCCACCACTGTAGAGAAGCTCCAGCTCTGTATACCAGGTACCACAGCCCTTGTGTATCCAATATGATGGCCACTCTAGTTCTAGTTAGGGCTGCTCGATTATGGGAACAAATCTAGTTTTTCTCATTCTGAACACAAGACAACATAAAAGTTTACTTGCTAAATAATCGTTTTTCTCAATTACTTGGGAGGTTAGGAGCCAAAATCCTAATCACGATTAAAAATTGACATTTCTAGTGTTACTGACAAATGTTGACTTCAGGGTGCCACTGGAGTCTATCGGGAACCTGAAATATTTTGTGGTTTGGCCCTATTATCTTGGGCTGGACTAAGGACATATTTTGATCCATTATGTTTTGAACATATAGTACCGGTCAAAAGTTTGGGGTCACTTAGAAATTTCCATTGCACTCCATTATAGACTGAACACCAGCTGAGATCAGCTGGTTTTTTTAACCAGGGCTGCATTTTATTAGATAAGATTATGTGCTTACATAATTGCTAAAGGGTTCTCTGTTAGTTTTTTAAAATGATATCAGATTAGTTAACAGGATGTGCCTTTGGAACACTTTGGATGAATGGCTGCTGATAATGGGCAATGTAGATATTGCATTAAAGATCACCCACTCAGATCAGCAATTTGAGTACTACATGCACATGTATTGTTATTGGGCACTGCTGGTAATTATGTTGAGACGATGTTAAAATGTTAAATTACCAACTGTCTTTGTCTGTTTCATGTTTTTTTTTTTACTGTATATTTTGCAACTATTATGCTGCTGTCTTGGCCAGGACTCCCTTGTAAAAGAGATTCTGAATCTCAATGGGATTATTCCTGGTAAAATAAAGGTTCATAAAAAAAAAAAGAAATTAAAACAAAATTGTTTTTTAGGAGCAAAAGTGAGTGAAATTCTTAAACCAACAAACCCTGCAACAAATCCAGTTTTCCGTCTTCTTTTCTTCTGCAGTGCTAGAAATGTACAGCAAACTGAAGGAGCAGCTGGAGTCCAAAAGGTATCCATCTCACAAAGCATTTCATCACAGCTGATGTATAACCGCGATATCAGAAACAACTTACAAGGATTTTGACATTCTGAAGGTTCCCAGATTCTGAAAGAGTAACACCCAGTCTAATAATCTGGCTTGCCCTAATGGTGACAACCTGTGCAACTGTAATGTACTGTACAATAGCGCTATTCTACTTGTGCGTTCCATTTGTACTTGGAAGTGGGATTCCTAAACTCGGAACTCGGACAAGGTTAAGATTTTATTAGAAATTAAAATTTACACTCTGTTGTTATTACACACATTACACACAGGCCTGAATTACGCACACATGCTCAGTACCTACGCATGCACTAATGGAGAGATGTCAGAGTGAGGGGGCTGCCCATGGAAAGGCACCCCGAGCAGTTGGAGGTTTGGTGCCTTGCTCAAGAGTATCTTGGCAGTGCCCAGGAGGTGAACTGGCACCTCTCCAGCTACCAGTCCACCACCATACTTTGGTCCGTACGGGGACTTGAACCAGCGACCCTCTGGTTCCCAACCCAACTCCCTACGGGAGCCACGCCTCCAGTACCTCCAGCTCAAGATCCAACATGGCTGCCCCTTGCATCAACAGTTGGAACATACAGTTATTAGCACTTCTGTCTTGTGTCTCACGAAATCAATTGTGCAAACAGTGCTGTCAAAAATCTGTGGACATGTTACATTGTTTGCATACACAAACACAACAACAGCATAGTGCGTCGTTATCAACCGGCATTGCTAACAACGGCTAACCTGGCTAGAGCTTCCCTACAATAGGAAAATCCGACTTGTAAATGTTCAATTTGGCTGTGACGTCATTCCGCACGTGGGTGCGGTTGCAAATACATCAGACCAGCTGGTATGTAGCGTAGTAGTACATTGGAAAAAGCATGGTGTCACCACTTGTTGGTAGGGGCGTGGCCAAAGGTTCAACATCATGATACATCTAACCCATAGAGGCTAGTGCAGCTCTTTTTTTGTCCTTTTTCCAATATCTAGTGTGGACTAAAGCCCAGTTCAGACCAAAGATTCGCGATGAGACAAAACCATTTTACAACGCCGCAGAGGAAAGTTTCAGCGGTCTGAACCGGCCCGTCTCAGCTCGACTCAAACTAGCTGATGGTGTCGCTGCGACTAAGCAGTTCGAGTCTCCAGAGGCTGTTTATAGAACCTGTTTCAACAGCAAATAGAGAAGTCCGCTTGTAAAGTCAGCTACAATAAAATGATCAATAATCTATTTCATTGCTGTTACAAACTGTTAGCGGAAGCTCAATGTGCGCCTGCAAGCACGTACAGTCGAGTGACTGAAGAGAGGGAGCGCCTCTGTAGCTGTAAGGGACTTTTTATTTATTTAAGGGGCTAGCGGAGGAGTTTTGGGATCTTTAGTCAAAATAGACCCTCCCTTCGCCAGCAATACAGTTTTTTATGTCACTCCAAAATGATTGGGAAACAAGGCATGGCCCTCCCCAACAATTTATTGATGCCTTCTGTTCTGGTTTGCACTTGGCAAAGATGTCCAGATAGCCACTGTTTTTTACAACAATGACATACAGTGAGGAAAATAAGTATTTGAACACCTTGCTATTTTCATCATCCAAATGGTCATTGGCAAACTTAAGACGGGCCTTGACATGTGCTGGTTTAAGCAGGGAAACCTTCCGGGCCATGCATGATTTCAAACCATGACGTCTTAGTGTATTACCAACGGTAACCTTGGAAACGGTGGTCCCAGCTCTTTTCAGGTCATTGACCAGCTCCTCCCGTGTAGTTCTGGGCTGATTTCTCACCTTTTTTAGGATCAGTGAGACCCCCCGAGGTGAGATCTTGCATGGAGCCCCAGTCCGAGGGAGATTGACAGTCATGTTTATCTTCTTCCATTTTCTAATGATTGCTCCAACAGTGGACCTTTTTTCACCTATCTGCTTGGCAATTTCCCCGTAGCCCTTTCCAGCCTTGTGGAGGTGTACAATTTAGTCTCTAGTGTCTTTGGACAGCTCTTTGGTCTTGGCCATGTTAGTAGTTGGATTCTTACTGATTGTATGGGGTGGACAGGTGTCTTTATGCAGCTAACGACTTCAAACAGGTACATCTAATTTAGGATAATAAATGGAGTGGAGGTGGACATTTTGAAGGCAGACTAACAGGTCTTTGAGGGTCAGAATTCTAGCTGATAGACAGGTGTTCAAATACTTATTTGCAGCTGTATCATACAAATAAATAGTTAAAAAAAAAAATCATACATTGTGATTTCTGGAGTTTTTTTTTTTATGTTATATCTCTCACAGTGGACATGCACCTACGATGACAATTTCAGACCCCTCCATGATTTCTAAGTAGGAGAACTTGCAAAATAGCAGAGTGTTCAAATACTTATTTTCCTCACTGTACATGACTTCTTTCTCTGCTTTCTCATCTTACACATCACACTCCATTTCAGTAGATTTACTCACATATTCGAACCATTCTTTTTTTCGATTGTTTGTCTTTCAAAAAATGAGGCAAACAGTTCGAAGGCCAAATCCATATCCAAGACCCCACATGGCTTGTCTTCATAGGGTACCAGCAACTCTTCCAACACTCTCTGGACTCCTTGTAATTTTTTTTAATGTTTCCTCACCCGACAGGGTCCTGAGGTCTCTTAGGTTTTTGTGCTTCCAGCTTCCATATTTTTCGCCTTCAGCTCAATAGGCCTACCTGTGATCGTGGGGGTAGGGTGAGGTGTGGTGGATGGGGGATGGTGCGATTGTTGTTGGGTCAGACCCATCTGCTAGCAATGAAACAAGCCACTTTAAAATGTTGCTGTTTTCATGAATACAAAAGTTTGGTAACCCAACTTAAAAAACAGTAAACAAATGTTGGTTTATATTGAATCAACACTAGTTTTACAATTTAATCCGGTCTGAGTTTGAAAAAGACAGAGAGGGTCAGCAAACCACCACGTTTTGTATAGTTTTGTTTCATGTGGTTGTTCTGCTGGCCTGTGAGTAGGTAGATCGTGGCACTGGTAAGATGGAGGGAGTTTAAGCATTTTGTGGGGGGAAAAGGAGGGAATCTTCCACAAATTGCAAGAGAAAAAAAGTACTTTGGACTTATCATATGTATATCAAAAGTCCTAGTCCACTACAACTGTTGCAATTTTGTTGGGGGGGGGTGGGAGGGGGTCATGTTGTAAAATGCTAGCCTGACAAGCCAGTCCCACATCAAGATGGGTCTGGGAAATCATTGGCAGGGCTCAAGCCGAGTGGCGTGATAAATGGTTGTCTTTCCAATTCCCTCTGCACGCAATAGGAACCAACCCGAGCAACACTGGTTGATAGATTCAACTTTTGCCGTATCCAGTCGGCAAAACTCTGAACACATATTCCTTTTTTAAGAATGACTTGATGCCGTTCTTTGTTTTTTTCTTTAAGAAAAGCATAACTCCAAGTCTTCCAGAGTCGTGGCCAAAGCCGTTTCGAAAGCCAGCAGCAGCAGCCGTCTTCTTGGTTTAAAGTAGCAGGGAATTCACGCAGAACCGTCGCAACTCTGCCGTCATCACGCTAAGCCCGCCCACCGACTCTATACACGATGTGATTGGCCTGACCTGAATTGGCTTTTTTCCAGCTTGCAAGCCAACAAAGAGTTGCTAGACTGACCCTAGCTGCAAATTACATTTGCTGCCGCTAGGGTGCGTCTAGATTTCTAGGCTAGTAAAATGCCTGTATGAAATTCATTTACACATACTACCAACATTATTATGAGCTGGATGAATATCTGCAAAGCATCTCTTGAAGTTACTTCCACGTAAATCAATGTGTCACTAAATCAATGGACAAAACTATACACGATACATCTTTTTGTTGTCCATTCTAAAGAAGTGTTTTTGTTTTTTTAGCTAGACAGAAAAAGCTCAGTAATAAAGCGCCCTACCAAAAGAACTTCATATTTGCCCCATAAACTTTATGTTTAGGTTGAACATTATTTTTACCCCGTGAACTTTATTTTTGGGTCGAACATTATTTTTACCCCGTGAACTTTATGTGTATGAAGAGGGGAGGGGAGTTCACTTTGGACAGTAAAATAATGACCCTTTCTTGTTCATTACTGTGTACCAAAAGGAAGAGGCCATTCACAAGCAGGACAATTGACCCTCAGTGTGCCCTTGTTCACAACAAGTCCCCCTCACTGCAGCTCTGTCACCGCCCACAGCCAATCCAAGGCAATTAGACCATGCCGGCTACCTTGTGGGATTTGTGTGGGTGTGGGTGTGGGAGGGGGAGGGGGGGGGAGCGTGGAGCGTACTTGAAGCACTAATGACATAGCCTATACACTTAGAAAAAATTGGAATGAGTTTGTTTGCCGCAAATGCACATTATTTTCCGTACTGTATGTGCCAATGCCCAGGTCAAATTCTGTTCAATGGCCGGCCAC
The DNA here is from genome assembly GCA_013375575.1 of Percina caprodes. Lineage (NCBI taxonomy): Eukaryota > Metazoa > Chordata > Actinopteri > Perciformes > Percidae > Percina > Percina caprodes. The sequence goes on along the minus strand of JABXJD010000111.1, from coordinate 1,376,593 downwards.
TTGCAGTCTTTGTCTCCTCCGTCCTGGTACTGTACACTCTGACAAACCTTTTCACTGTACAGTTTATGAGGCTGCGTTCTGTTCATGTGTAAGCAACACATTTTACACTCACTGACCGACCAATTAGATCCCTTCACAGCCTGCCTATCAGCCTAATGATGGGAGCTCAGCACACTGACCGAAGGCTGAACCCTTGTGATGTGTGCACTAGGGTTGTACCAAATACCTTGAAGCTTCATTCATAACGTTGACATTTAAATTCTAAATCGTATGATTATGTCATTATCAATATATTTTGCATGTCTATTCATTCTTTTTCAACCTGGTATGTCTGCACAGTTGCAGATAAAGATTAGGCTACATTAAAAGTATTAGTAGTATGCTATTTGTATAATTTGAATGCAGTGAGGGCTGCACAGGATCGTTTCCTACAGATGCTCAGGTTTCCTCCCACCGTTGCCCTTGACGTAGGCACTGGCATTACACCTGGAGTTTGTCCCGGGCCCACTGCTTTTTCCCCCGTTTTGGTTGGTTAAAATTAGCTGAGGTTATTCATCCCAGAGCTCCAACCCCAAAAAAAGCTGCTTAGGTGTTCCTATGGGTACCTGCTTATTGTTGAGAAATTGAATTTGTGAACCTGTTATGATTAAAGAACCCAAAGCTGCGATTGTAACTTAACTGAAGCTATGCTGTTTGTCTATGCAGATACTATGCTGCGTTAAAAACCATGGAGCAGCTGGAGAAGGTCTTCATCCCCAGGTAGGATTATACCATTGAGGTTCTGGAAGTACAACTCCACTGAAATTCCTTAGAGTAAATATGATATTTAGCCCCTGTACGCTTCCAAGATGGCTCTGAAAAGTTCGTAGCTTGGTCCTAGACTTCTTGGCTTCACAGTCGAATCCCATCGTTGGCTCAGAGTTATCCCATGTTACAATGTTAGAAGTCTCTCAAACCACTGTTGATGCTCACTGTCTCAAACAACCATCACATGATATAAATAATTTAATAGTAGAATATGAAAATATATATCAGTTCCCCTGAAGAAGTAGAGGGCACCAATATTAAACTGTAACAACTGTACAAAACCAAGATTTATTTTTGATTCAATATTACAGGTTGCTCCTGATTAATAAAAAAAAAAATCATATTATTTTGAAAAATGGGTCCCATGGACCAGAAGTAGAGAGGCGTGATTTTGTCTCTGGATATATATATATATATATATATATATTTTTTTTATGTGTTTGCCTTCTTTTTACACAGAAATGAATCATAAAGTGTCTATATTTCTTTTAAATTAAACTACTGATGTACAGGAAACAACTTAATAACTCAGTGAGCTTATTGGCACTTTTGTTTTGAGAGTTTCTGTTTTTATTTCCGGTTTTCCTTCCTCACCACCGTTTTCATTTGAAAACGAACAGCTGACAGTAGATTTCACAGCGCTCCAAAATCTGAAGAACACCAATACCACATTTCAAAATAATCCATTTTAAAGCTGTATTTTTGCTGAAGGTTATCATATGGTCAGAATCTCATACCGGCCCATGCCTGGATTAGGTACACACAACTAGACTGGTTCTGCTGTGTCTTCTGCAGGGTGAGTCAGTACAGGTTCTGTCAGATCATGGCTGAAAACCTGCCCAGGCTAAGAGAGGAGATCAAGGAGATCTCCATGTCAGACCTCAAGGACTTCCTGGAGAGCATCAGAAAACACTCGGACAAGGTTGGAGAGACTGCCATGAGACAGGTATGACAGTTAGTTTTTAAAAAATTATTCCAACAATAGATGGGGAAAAGGTGTTAACTTTCTGTGTGTGTCTGTGTGTGTGTGTGTGTGTGTGTGTGTGTGTGTGTGTGTGTGTGTGTGTGTGTGTGTGTGTGTGTGTGTGTGTGTGTGTGCAGCAGCACAGGACCTTTAACAGTGCCGTAGCCAAGCAGGCCAGTATAGGCCACTACACCAAGCCGTTGTACTCTCTCAACGGACAAACACACACTCAAAACGGCTTGATGATCGACAACGACACAGGAGATGAGGAGGAAGCAGATGAAGAGGTAAGGAAAAATGTTAAAAATTCAATAATTGTATTCATCTTTTCCTAAACTGGGTTGTATTTGTTGCCTCAGACTACATGGTGGTTCTTTATTATGTGATAGCAGCTAAATGTCAATAGAAAATGCATGTGTAGTTGAGTTAGCTCAGTTGGTAGAGCAGGCGCACATATGTAGAGGTTTACTCCTCGACACAGTGGCCGCGGGTTCAAAATGCCCAAAAAAAAATAATCTTCAAAAAAAACTACAACAGATAGACCTATTTGGGGCTCAATAACATTGTTTTTTTTTTTTTTTTTTACCCTCATGTCTTCGGCCAAAATACCAAAATAACATGATTGATTCCACACAACACTCTTTGGCAAGTTGGCAAGGAAGGACAAGTTCATGGTTAACGGGAAGACAAGACAAGGGTTAAGATATGAAACTTAAAGTCCTTTGAACAAAAACGTGTTGCCAACAGAAACATTGTAGAGCGTCCTCTGGTGGACAAACACTCATAACAGTCATGGTTGACCATCCATTTCATTTTATTTTTTAAATATTCATTTATATTTAATGTTTTATATATTTAATATTTCATTTTTTATTGGCTATTATAAATAACATATAATAACAATAGTTCGGGAAATGCCTAATATCGGTCGGGCTCTATTATAAAGTAGAGCATAGATTTAATTAGAGCCGCCACTTGCACTAGCAGAAAGACAGGTGTACTACAGTATAACCGCCAGACCTGAGGAGCATCTGTGTCCTTCTGTGTGCGCTGATGTGCCCTTAACGCCACATCCGTCTGCATCTCTAGAGCGCTGCATTTCAATCTTTTAGAGCGGCAAGTGCACACAAAACGCAGCTCCCGCCTCACATTTTTTTAGTTTTTAACTTGTTTCCACAGCTGCTGTAGAATGAATATGGAGAAATGTTAAAGAAATGTTGTTTTTTTTCTCATCTGTGTTTGACAGATTCTTACCGCTCAAGATCTGGTGGACTTCTCACCTGTCTACAGGTGTTTACACATTTACACTGTGCTGGTAGGTGTCTCTCCGTCTCTCTCTCTCTCTCACACACACACACACACACACTCACACACACACAGTGCGTGGCATTATCTTTGTGGGGAGACTGTTCAATGACATAATCCATTCCCTAGCCCCTTACCCTAACTTTAACCATCACAACTAAATGCCCAACCTTAACCCTTACCCTCGACCTAACTCTAACCCTAATTCTAAAACTAAGTCTTAACCCTCAAAGAGCCCTTTAAAGTTCAGGTCCAGCAATTTGGCCCCACAAAGTTACTCAATACTATTTCGAAACCACTTACTTAAATAAGACTAAGAATTAATGAAAGTAGAGATTTGTACTTGCCAAAGAGCGTTGTGTGGAATCAATCATGTTATTTGAGGGAATTAAAAAGAACACTGATAAAGGAAAAAAAGCAGGTCAGTTTGAGCCGAGGACAACATGAGGGTTAAAATGTGGCATAATCACAGACAGAGAGAGAGAGAGAGAGAGAGATGGGGCGAGAGATGGGGCGAGTAGGTGGAAGGATATGAAAATGGCTACATTTTAGTGTTGACTTTTACATCAACGATTTTACATGTTGATATTGGCACAATGAAGGCGGTGCTGTCTCGTCTCATCATTGTTATCATTAATAAATGTATCACATATTTGGCTGGCAGTAATGATATTAGTATAAGTTAGCACACTTACACAACTGGTCTCTCTTAGCCCGTCTCTTAGTTCTTTACAGTTCACAGCAACTTAATATGATGTAGTGTCTGTCTTTTTTTTTTATATCTAGTGTCGGCAAAAAATGCCTTTTTTGTGAGTTACCTCTAAGCGAAATGCTCTGAGTGGATTCAAGATGGACTTTTATTGTAAAGGGTAGACACGATAGAGCCAGTGTTATGGCAGCATTTTTTCCCTTAATCTTTATTCACAGTTTGTCAATATCCAATATCCAATGCTGTCCAAACTGCTCCAAATTTGAATATCCAAGTTAAAAGGGTATCCAGGAAGTGTGAAGTAGATC